>ML739034.1:0-282494 GCA_009193565.1 Aspergillus coremiiformis | reverse complement strand
AATTATTTAGATTATTTAAATTATTTAGATTATTTCAATCATTTAAAACCTTTGAATTATTTAGATTATTTAGATTATTTAAATTATTTGAATTATTTGAATTATTTATTATATTGGCAGAATATCTCAAGGCGGTCAGTACTCTACCTGATTTTGATGGGGTACGAACCGGCAGAATACCCGCAGGCGGTCAGGGATTTCTACCACTGTAGAATGTAGAACGGCAGGCGTAAATATCAGTATATCTGCGAAAACGTACGGAGTAGTTGTCATATAATAGAGTAGATAGATAGATGATGATTGTAGGCTTTGAAATCTCTGTAAATAAATACATTCCGATAATGATGTTCTTGGCATTTCTTCATACTAAGTGCCAACTTCTTCTCGTATTCAGCTAAAATTTTAAACCCATATATTGAAGCTGGGTACATAAAATATTTGTAGAAGTTCTTTTGCTTGTTCACATGATCAGGGACCCGCGAGCTTCGTAGATACATTCTAATGATTAAAGACAGTATAAATTCCCGAGTAGGAGGGCTCCATAAACGCATAGAATCCATGCTACTACTCCGTAAGTATATATTTTTACTACTAATCTTCACCAGCCATGGCTCCTCAGCATCTTGAACATTAGTAGTATGATGGATCGTTAGAACTCCCAAGGGACACCCCCGGCAGTCAAGTCATCAATACCATTGAAAATCTTTCTATCACATGGCTTATTTAAGTGTTCACTATAGCTTAGGACCTTGGGAGCAGGGATTCCAGCAGCTTCTAGTAGGCATATCGGCCCGGGGTCACGAGATCAAAAGACGCGTTGTATACTCCGTACTCCGTAGTGACCTCGTGTCTTCCACTAAATGCTTGATTCTTCTCTAGCTATCAAGGAACGCGTTGTGGGATTGAAGTCCCACGACCGGGTAGCGTGATTCGGATCAACTGATATTTCTGGACCAATCAGTGGCCGCACCCGCGATCCTCTAAGAACCACTGTTGGAAATACGGAGTATTGAAAGTTGGAACCTTGAAAGGATCCGATAGCCCTCGTAGGTGCCCACTAGTAAGCCAGCCTTAATCAAATTCAGTTGCTACTACGGATACGGAGTAGTCTACCACCAGTGGACGGCTACACGATAACAATACGAGGAAATGGCCTCCGGAGCAAAGAGAATTCAACATATAAATACATTTAATATTCATACAGAAAGGGCGTTTTCTAATATTAATTATTCTTAAAACATAGACTGGAAGCTTAGCTAAGTCGATCAACTTGGCTCATTTGCCCCATCATAATTTACAAAAGATATGAAATCCCAATATCAAGTCAGTGTGGCCGAGTGGTTAAGGCGTCAGACTCGAACTCGAATAGAGTATTATCAATATATCTGATACATTCGTGTGCACAGGTTCGAATCCTGTCGCTGACGACACAATTTTTTCCTCCCCAAGCCTAATTTCAACTCCGAGTTGCTCCATACTGCAATTTACATTTTGATCCCTCAGCTGATGGATGATGTCTGTCTGGGTTGCAAAGTGTGTGTGCAACACCACAACTGAAAATTGTAATCAAGATTCCCAATAGTCGTTGCAACCTCCTGGTCGCTTGACGAATTGCTCCTAGGCTTCTGGTACACATCTCCCAGTTCCTGATATATTTGCAATTCTTACATATTTCTAATTTTACTCATGGATCAATTATCAGGATTCTGGATGCAGCCCTGCATGGGTAAACCTTCTAACCACGCTCAGACTCCGTTGTGAGCCCTCTTGTTATCCAAGAGAGCTGGCTATAGACAAATTCTAGACGTTTCCAGTTCGACGATCCCAATTTTTGAGAGTTTGAATGGATTCAATGTTTTGGGACTTGTCTTTCTATGCGATGGATGGTGTACTCCGTAGGGCGTTCCAGAAAGTCATGACGCTAATCCATTCTTTACTTCATCAGGCAGCTGTATTTTAAGGAAACACTTGGTGTCCACTTTCAATCTAGCTTTCTTACTTATATATGATAAAGTATCATGAACACTTATCTATCAAGTCAAAATTTCCAAGACAGAAATATCTTTTCACTCGCATGTGCAAAGTTCTGTACTCAGGGCTTGGGAATATGTATAGTTTTGCTGACCATGAGACAGCCATGCAGGACAAACAACAACACCACCGGATGGAATTCAAAAGGCGTGCCCTGCGCAACAAGGCCCAGTGGCAAGTCTTCTTGGACCCACCCCTGAGAAACCCAGTAAGCCATGAGTGAGGCTATGGACAATGTTGTCGGAATTGGTGTGCCTTCAAAGTACTTTGACTTTCCAGTCTTGTCCTTAGGAAGTACAGCAACTGTAACATTGAACCGGGCTAACCGTGTCAGGCCACAGAGGACGAAAAACGCGAGGAGGAGGTGATCGACAGTTGTGCGGACTCCGAGGGCAAAGGCGGCTGCGGCCGGTGCCATACCAAACGAAATCTAAAGGGTGTCATAAGCTTTTTGCCCTCCGACTCAACGCATCAAAGGACCAATTTACCAGATCTGCCAACGAATCGAGCTCTTGTCCCATCAGCGAAGACTTCTTCCTCCACCTTGCTATCTTCCCATCCATAAAATCAAAGAAAAGTCCGAAGGGCATAAATCCAAGCGCAGACCATATAGCACCGTATTCATGAGGATCTCCTAAGCAATAACGCATGGACGAGAGGACAGACATAACTGTTGATAAATGTCAGTTATAACTGGTATTTAACCGCAAACACCAGAATATTGGCTTGCCTCCACAAAATCCTATGAAGCATGGTTAGCGAATTTCGGTAAGAATGATTTATGAGAAGATTCAATATATTACCATTAAGCTCAGTTACGAGATCTGCCATATGTAAAGCCCTGACATAAGAACGTTCAGTTAGCGGCGAAATTAATTTGAGCATGTCACTGAGTGAAAGACTGACCTGACCATGCTGAAGTGCCCTGTCTCCGCCGAAAGAAGCATCTTCTGCTTTTCCTGAGCTATTGAATTTGAGCCTTCTTACCCTCGAACAGCTCACCAACGAATAGAGCTTACCTCCGTCGCCGGTAGGCGTAGAATTATTTGACGGCATGACCGATGACCTACGAGACATGCTCAATTCGAATACAGATAGTAAGTAAGAATGCGCAAAATAAGTGCAAAGTGGATTGCGAGAGGTTTCTGTATGTAAACAGCAGAGGAAAGTGGTGATGAACTGAAGGGTTTGCTGGCAGTTGCAGATGAAAGGGTGTTGACAAGCCGCACAGATTCTACGGCTCGGCATAAATCTCTCCAGACGTCATTGCCAGGCGGTGTTGTGCTGCGCCACAATACAAGCCACACACTCAAAAGGTGGCTGTGCCCAAGGTATCGAAGAAATCCGAATAAGAAACTACAAGTATGCACAAGTTATTTTGGCCGGTACTTGATCGGTATAATAACATTCATTTAATGGCTGAATTAGTCTACAGCCTTTGTGAATAGGTAAGCCACCAAGGATGCACAGATATATCGACACAAAAAGTTCCTGCAAAAGCTCCCGTTTTCCCATAACGCCGTAATAAGACAGTGCTAAGCATGACGGAGACTGTCTAACGTCGGAAACCTCCACGAGGTGCTCCTCTGCCGCCTCCCCTAGAGAAGCCACCACTTCCACCACGGCCACCTCCTCTAGGTCCGCCGCGTCCTCTGGGTGCGCCAAATCCACCAAATCCACCCCGTCCACCTCTCGCTCCACCACGTGGGCCTCCTCTACCACCGCGAGCACCACCCCTGGCAGCACCTCCAGCTCTCTTGGGCTTGGCGGCACCTGCATAGTTGTTAGCAATTTGCGCAACATACATTCATTCGGTCATCGACGAGATCGTACCTGGTGGCGGCTTAGGTTTAGGAAGAAACCTTGGGTCCTCAAGTCAACATAGCTGGCAGAGTAGATAGAGAGAAACAATCCATACTTCTCTAGAGGCAGGAGCTTATCTCCACCAATGTAAACCTTGTCACCAGCCTTAAAAGAAGTTGCGACAATTCCTTCCTGGGGCTTAATGGTAAAGTAAACTTGGTTGATAGGACCAAGAACCTCGTCAACTTTTCCGATAGGAGTCTGAAGTGATGTATTAGCCCTCTCCATTCCAAAGAAAACGTCGTCGATGGGTCGTACTTTGTTCTCCAGATAGATAGGGGCGTTGAAATAAGGAATCTTTGGGTTGATCGATTCGCACACCATTTCCCCTTCACAAGCATGCATAACAGTTCCCATCTCTGACAGAATATCAGTAAGCTGCCGTGTTCAAGAATCGCATCGGTATTAAATACCCAAAACTTGTGCTGGTGGTCCCATTGGCTGCTGGTAGCCTCCGCGGCCTGTCCGATGAAAATTTCGTTAGTCCTCGTCCATCTCAATCGTCCGCCCCGATTATTGTATTTACTCACCACCACGGCCACCGAAGGAACCTCCGCGATTGGCACCAGTGGCAAAGCCACGACCTCCTCCGCGAAAAGACATACTGGTTTGGTTGTTGAGATTGACCTGTAAGAGTGGAACCTGGAGAAGTTTTCAAATGGTGGGAAGCTCGAAACGGTAAAGTGTCGCTAGCCTCGAGGGCAGTTCTCCGTCACGTGGCTCACCGCCTTCCGTCCCCCATTCCTGGTTGGGTTAAATGTCTATTTCCGATATGTTGCAAAAGAGTCATCGTCGCCGACTTGCCCCTCTTTCCTCGTAATCTTCTCCCTGATCGTTCCTTTGTCGTTGCGGGATACAGCCATGGCTTCTGAAGGCTCGAAGGATTTGCCTGTCAGGTCCGCTCCGGGCACTCAAGGTGAGTCACTATCAACCCCGCCAAATGTTGTGAATACCCCTCCTAATCAATCAGTTTTACCAGGTGCCGGTTCGCTACCTGACTTTATGATTGAGCGCAACAATTTCTTCGAAGAGCTTTGGCAACAATATATCGAGGAACTCAAGAACAAGCCGCACCCCGATATCAACGTCACCCTTGAACTCGGCAACGGGAACAAGGAACAGATCTCCGCAAAAGCATGGGAAACCACTCCAGCCCAGCTTCTCAAAAATGTGCCCAAGGAGCTTAGTGCCACCATTGTGCTTGCGAAGGTGGACGGTAAGGAACTTTGGGATTTGAGTCGTCCGTTAGAGGGAGACTGCGCGGTGTCTTATGTGCGATTTGAGGATCCCGAAGGAAGGGAAGTTTTCTGGCACTCTAGTGCTCACTGTCTGGGTGAGGCTTGCGAGTGCGAATATGGGTGTCTCCTTTCCCATGGACCCCCAACCCCTCAGGGCTTCTTCTACGACATGGCCATGCCCGATAAGTGCGTCCCAGAAAAGAAGAATACTTTGTTTTTGACAGGGAACTGACCCCATTATAGTCGTGTTGTCAGAGAAACGGATTGGCCAGCGTTGGACAAACACGCAAATCGTGTCTTCAAGGAAAAGCAGAGCTTTGACAGATTAGAAGTCACAAAAGAGAACCTGAAAAAGATGTTCTCGTACAGCAAGTACAAGCTGCATTATATCGACAAGCTGGTGACTGGAGAAAAGAGCACTGTTTATCGATGCGGTACTTTGGTCGATCTTTGCAGGGGACCCCACATTCAGAGCACCGGCAAGGTCAAGACCTTCAAGATCATGCAGGTAGGGAATTGAGGACCCTCTCTGTAGAAATGCCTGGCTGATTACTCTCAAGAACTCTGCTGCTTATTTCCTTGGTGATCAAAGCAACGACTCTCTGCAGCGTATCCGTGGTGTTGCTTTCCCTGACAAGAAGCAAATGCAAGAACATCTGAAATTCCTGGAGGAAGCAGAAAAGCGTAACCATGTGAAGATTGGCAAGGAGCAAGAGCTTTTCTTCTTTGACGAAGTCTCCCCGGGATGCCCCTTCTTGCTCCCCAATGGCACCAAGGTTTTCAATGCTCTTCAGACACTTCTGCGGTCAGAATACCGTAAGCGTGGCTACCAGGAAGTTCAGACACCTAACATGTACGATGTTAGTATCTGGAAGACATCTGGACATTGGGCCCACTACAAGGACGATATGTTTAAGCTTGACGTGGAGAAGAGGGAGTGGGCTCTGAAGCCTATGAACTGTCCCGGACATTTCGTACTTTTCGGGCATCGTGAGAGAAGTTACAGAGAACTTCCCTTGAGGGTTGCAGACTTTGGTGTCCTGCACAGAAACGAGGCATCTGGCGCACTAAGTGGACTCACCCGTGTCCGGAAGTTCCAGCAAGATGATACCCATATCTTTTGTACTCAGGATCAGGTTAGCTTCACTAGAATCTCCGTTCATTCCTTTATTTCGCTAATATCTTGCAGATTACCTCAGAAATTGAGGGCCTTTTCGACTTCTTGCAATCTATCTATGGGCTTTTCGGATTCACCTTCAAATTGAAACTCTCCACTCGTCCAGAGAAGTATCTTGGAGAACTTGAGACTTGGAATTATGCCGAAGAGCAGCTTAAGGCTGCCATGACCAAGTTCAAGGGGGATGACTGGACCATCGATGAGGGTGATGGTGCATTCTACGGACCCAAGATCGATATCACGATCGCTGACGCTCTCAAGAGAGAGTTCCAGTGTGCCACCATTCAGCTTGATTACCAGGCCCCGCTTAACTTTAAGCTTGAGTACATGACCAACGAAAAGGCTGATAAGAGCCAAGTGGCTACCGAGTCGGCCGAGGGTGAGAACAAGTCTAATGAGCCTGGTCCTGGCCGTGCTCGTCCAGTTGTCATTCACAGAGCTATTATCGGTAGCTTTGAGAGATTTCTGGGCATCCTTATTGAGCACTTTGGTGGCAAGTGGCCTTTCTGGATCAGCCCTCGCCAGATTCTGATTGTCCCCGTCATGCCTGCTGTAAACGACTACGTGGAAGAGCTTCAGACTATCTTGCGTGGCGACAAGCTGAATGTTGATATTGACATCAGTGGAAACACCATGCAAAAGAAGATTCGTACTGGACAGTTGGCCCAGTACAACTTCATTTTCGGTATGTTTCGGCCGCGCTGGATATATCCTTACCCCTCTCATTGTTCTGTACTGACTAAATGCAATAGTTGTTGGCGCCCAAGAGAAGGAGGCTCGCACTGTCAACATTCGCAACCGTGATGACCCTGCAACTCAGAAACAAGGTATCATGGTTCCTCTCGAGGAGGCACGTGAAAAGCTTCGAGTTCTCCGGAAAGAGCGCAGATTGGTCAACTCTTTGTAAAGTGGCTTTTTATGAGCCCTGTCTCGCGCTTTCATAACTGCTTGTTTCAAGCGTGACGATTTAAGCGTCGCATAGTATAAACCAAGACATTAGAAAGCATATGGGCATTGTGGGCATCGGTGTTGGTTGGTGTAAGGAACAACGATAAAAAAAATTGAATGAAGCAACGACGTGCCAAAGGGAGACGAATTATTTCCGCATGCAATCACTTATATACCTCTTCGGTAGACTACTGCTGGCCTCTATATGTATAATTTTTCTATCAGGTCTGGGTTTGTAGGTCACTGATAAATACCATTTATGTATAAATTAGTATGGAGTACGGATACGTATGTATGTACAATACCGAACAAAAACGTCCGTAGATTGAAGTTGACACGGGGATTTCTAATACCGGCGGCGGTCCACTGCTGTGAACCACATAAAAAGATTGGGATCTTCAGGATTACCTGGCAGACCCCCTTGGCCAAAACTTGAAACAACTTCGTATTTCTGATGTGTAACTTTTCCTTTTCTATTCCCCTTGGCGGGCTTAGAATTTAGACCGTATTTCAAACCTTACCCTTGGTTCAATGTTTTCGTTGTGCGACTGGCATACCCCATAGGACAAACATTTAACAAACAAGTATGTCCGGATCGCGATGCAGACGCACCATCACCCTTTGCTTCAATGGCGCCAATCCACTGCGCTGAGATTAGTGGCTGTCGGGCCTACACTTTTACTCATCTACGTGGTATTCATTTTCTATTCGCGACCTAGCGATGTTGACCTCATTGATCCCTTCCCCAAATCCGAATCCTCGCCTGCTTCTCCTAGCAACAGCAGTAATTGCCATGTGGACCTTGATCTGCTGAGAACGCACGCATCCAATTCCTCCGCGGAATATGCTAGGCTGGAGATAGCTGTTGTACGAACGGAAAACTTCACTGGGTTTTCAGATTCACTTGATGTACCTTTCCCCCCCTACCAGACTGTTCAGTTAGATACAGATGACCACACAGAACCACTACCAGAGCAGAGATGTTCTACATCGATCACTATTCATGCCCCCGTTGTGACTCCACGCCCCAATGCATCACACATGATATTTGGCGTTGCAACGTCCGTGGAGAGACTGTGTGGCTCTCTGGATTCTTTCGCACATTGGGCAGGGGGGACGAATGCGCACATTGTGGCGGTGGTTGACAATGAAGGCTCAGTGACGCAGTCCGAGAAGCGGGCGACGGAACTTGGTATTCGCCTTACCATTATCCAAAATTCAGATGAGTTACTGGATCGGTACTTTTCTCTGATTCGGACCCTCCTTGAGCGAAAGAATGAGCTTACCAAATGGATTGTCCTGATCGACGATGATACTTTCTTTCCGTCGATGAAGAATCTCGTGCAACGGATGGCAATATATGATCCAACGGAACCCCAGTATATAGGGGCACTCACAGAGGATATGTCGCAGATGTACTATGGTAGCCATATGGCGTACGGCGGTGCTGGGATATTTCTCTCTATCCCTCTCGTCCAACAGCTCAGTGCCGTTTTTGACGATTGCTATGATTTTAAGCACTCCGGGGATCGAATGATTGCGCAGTGTATCTACCACCATACCACGACGAAACTTAAATGGGAACGGGGCCTTCATCAGCTGGACCTTCGCGGCGATGCGTCAGGGTTCTACGAATCGGGTCGTCCACTGCCACTCTCGCTGCACCATTGGAAGTCTTGGTTCCACGCCGATATGGTTGCTCTCAGCAAGGTCGCTGCCATCTGCGGCGAGCCCTGTCTGCTTCGACGTTGGCGGCTATCAGACGATTGGTATCTGATTAACGGGTTCTCCGTGATCCAGTACTCAACGCCTTTACCGGACTCAATTACCATGGAGCAGACTTGGGATAACAGTAAATACAAAGGTCCTGATCCATTCGCATATAGCCTGGGCCCATTGCGTAAAAAGGACGAGGGCAAGGTCTCCTTCCGATTGAAAGAAGCAATCGAAGAGACAGACAGGGTTCGACAGATTTATGTTCACAAGACAGCGCCTGAGAGAAAACCTCAAGTTCTAGAGGTCGTCTGGAAACTCGTACATTGATCCGTTCTAATTCAATATTTATAGGCTGTCCTCGTCATTGTAGACATGCCTCAGCACCATCCATTGTTCGACCCGACTTGAAAAAGAAGAGGGTGCGAGACGACAGAAAAGAGACCGAAAGAAAGCAAACAAACGCTGCAAGAATGTGACAGAGTCTACCCAAGCGGGCCTCAGGCAACATCCGGCAGCAAACCACCGGAACAGAATATCAAAGTTGACATCATTTCTTTGTGTCCATGGATTCAGAAATAGATAAGCATACTAATCAATAAACGCGATTTGGATGGTTGTACGGAGTACGCTTCTCAAGGAAAAGGGATCATGAAAGTCATCCATGGTTTATCCTTAACTGATCCGACATGTGTATGTATGTATCTCCAATAAACCCCCCACTAAAGTTGACTGTTGCATGTTCCAGAGCCTGTCCATCTGCAAGGCCCAATAGATCATTCATAACCCCTCTTTCACCAGTTAGCTAGACGCGTTGCTTAGTGGCTGAACAACTCTGACTTGTTTTCTTTCTGTCTGTCTTTTTTTTTTTTTATTATTCGTTTCTTTTTCTTTTTATTTTTTATAAAAAAAAAAAGGCTCTCTTGATACCTCTGGAAATATCTCTCTTTTTTTTCTCTCTCTTTCTCTCATCACCATTTGTTTCCAGTTTTGAAACCGAGCCGCAACGGCGGAAGATTGACTTTCCCACTGCGGGGCTGCCGTTCCGTCCATTCGAAGCTGCTTTCCTCTCTCATCGACCAGCCGCGCCAGCTCTTCTGCCTATCTTTACACCCCCCTGACTGACTGACTGAGACAAAAAAAAAAGATAGAGAGAAAAGGAGGGTTAAAAGTCAGACGAGAAACGAAACACAACAAAAGTACTCCGTACTCGCCAAAACCCCACTACGTTCTGGGTGGACCGACCGCACATTTTCCTACTCCCCCCCCCGTTTCTTTCCGGGCGTCTATAGAGACAACACTCGCTTTACCGCTTCGAGATCTCTTGTCCTACTAGCAGCCGATTGCTTAAACCCCTTTTCATCACTCTCCCAAAACTATGGCGGATCTACAAGGACGTAAGATCTTCAAGGTCTTCAACCAGGATTTCATTGTGGATGACCGTTACAATGTAACCAAGGAGCTGGGCCAAGGTGCATATGGTATTGTCTGGTACGTGATGGACTTTCATAGCCTTCTGACAAGGTCTATCGAGTGCAATGGCCTTCCAACAGAGGACATCTCAACATGCTGTCTTGGTCACCATATCTAACGACCATCTCCGTTTTGCCATTTAGTGCTGCTACGAACATCCAAACGGGCGAAGGAGTCGCTATCAAGAAGGTCACCAATGTCTTCAGCAAGAAGATTCTGGCCAAGCGTGCCTTGAGAGAAATTAAGTTGCTTCAGCATTTCAGAGGCCACCGTAATGTACGTTTATTCCATCTTCATGCCAGTGAAGCTATTAGGGCTGATTTGATAATGCAGATCACTTGTCTCTATGATATGGACATTCCGCGCCCGGACAACTTCAATGAAACATATCTGTATGAAGGTAAGAAGCCCTCTGTACATCATTCATTTACAGGCACTGACTTATATTCTCTCGCCGTAGAATTGATGGAATGTGATCTCGCTGCCATTATCCGTTCCGGACAACCCTTGACCGATGCCCACTTCCAGTCTTTTATTTATCAAATTCTGTGTGGCTTGAAGTACATCCACTCGGCCAATGTATTGCACAGAGATTTGAAACCCGGAAATTTGCTGGTCAACGCCGATTGCGAACTCAAGATCTGCGATTTCGGATTGGCACGTGGTTTCTCGATTGACCCCGAGGAGAACGCAGGTTACATGACTGAATACGTTGCGACAAGATGGTACCGTGCTCCGGAGATTATGTTGAGCTTCCAGAGTTATACTAAAGCTAGTATGTGACCTTCCGATCGTTTCTTGCTAGGACTAGGCCCTCTCGGTTAGTACCTTGCTAACATACAACAGTCGACGTGTGGTCCGTGGGCTGCATCTTGGCCGAACTCCTCGGCGGTCGTCCGTTCTTCAAGGGTCGCGACTATGTCGACCAGCTCAATCAGATCTTACACTACTTGGGCACTCCGAGCGAGGAGACTTTGAGCCGCATTGGTTCTCCCCGGGCTCAGGAGTACGTGCGCAACTTGCCTTTCATGCCTAAGGTTCCCTTCCTGCGCTTGTTCCCCAATGCCAACCCCGATGCGCTCGACCTACTCGACCGCATGCTGGCCTTCGATCCCTCGTCGCGTATTTCGGTCGAAGAAGCCCTAGAGCACCCATATCTGCACATCTGGCATGACGCATCGGACGAGCCGACATGCCCTACAACCTTTGACTTCCATTTCGAAGTTGTGGACGACGTGCAGGAGATGCGTCGTATGATCTACGATGAAGTCGTACGCTTCCGTGCCGTCGTGCGGCAGCAGTCCCAGGCGCAGGCCGCCGCTGCCGCGCAACAGCAACAGACTGCTCAGCAGACTAATGTGCCGATCCCTGAGAATCAGCAGGGTGTCTGGAAACAAGAAGAACCCAAGCCACAGGAAGCGCTCGCCGCGGGCGGTGGCGTCCCCAACGATCTGGAATCGTCCTTGCAGCGCGGAATGGATGTGCAATGAACGGCATAGGTGGTATGAAGTCAATTGATCCAGGTGAATATCTTCGCTCCATTTTGCCCTGGAAATCGCAGGCGTTTCCGGATGCGTATTCGACAAGAAAATAAGTATATTCACGGTTTTGCCCATTTCGGTTTACCCCATTGCAGTTTCTAGCGGTTTCCCTTATTGTTTTTCTATTTACATACTCAAAGGTTAAGAGAGGACTAGTTCACTCCTGTACCCGACTTTACCTCTGCTACTGGTGATGACTATTGGGCCTGGGTCTGCGTGAGCGTGCATGAGAAAAACGGCAGTTGCATTGCAATTGAGCGGTGGTGTAATCTTTTGATGAATGGATAGATCTGATGAAGTAGTTGCTTACAGTATAGTATATATGAGCTAGTACCTTATTTATCCCAGTTGGCGTTTATCTTCCTTTTTTCTCACTTGATCCTGCGATTCTATTCCTGGTAACAGCACGGTAAAAAAAGAAATCGAGGATAGTATATAACCATTTCGTCAATCGTCAATCGTACACACGTGGAATTAAAAAGAGAAAAGTAAGAATAAGACATATCATATCAGAGTTTTATAAACGAAACACCGTCGTCCTCTTCGAATGCACAGGAAGACGGAATATATGAGCCGATATTAACCAACAATTCCCAATCAATAATAATACCCCCTCCACCAAACCGCCATACAAGATGCAACGAGCAAATCCAGCATCTTGATTCCCTCATCTTCGATGATCAATTTGCCCAGTTTAGCGCTCTTGCCGCGCATGCCGCCCCCGGCGTTTTCTCGAGCGAGGGATAGATCAAGACGGTCGTCGAGGTCGGCGGCGCCGCTGCTGGTGCTGCTTGTGGAGGGTTTGCGGGTTGGAGCTCCGAAGTTGGAGATGGAGGATGTGGAGTGGGCGCTTGCGCCGGAGCGGGCGCGCGGTCGATTGTAGCTGTTTGGGCTGAGGAAGTGGGCGAGGGTGTTGCGTTTGGAGGTGCGGTCTGAGGGGGAGGAGGCGCCTGGGTCGGTGCTGAGCGGGTGGAGGACGGGGGTGTTGGTTTGGTCTTTGACGGCTGGGTTTTGGCTGAGGGTGAAGGGGGAGATGTGCGAGGGACCTGGTTGGTGGTGGAGGTGGCTTGCTTGGAAGGGCGTGTTGAAGCGGATTTCGGCTACTGTTACGGCGGGATTGTCGATGGGTGCGCCATTGGGGCCGGTCGGGGGCATCGAGATCATGTGCTTGCATTTGAGACTGCGGCCGTTTACGCTGGTCGAGAACGTGCAGGTTCCATTCCAGGGTGATGTGAAGGTGTAGTAGCCGCTTTTGAGCTTGGAGAAGGTTGGCTTTGTTGGACTGCTGATTCCCCCGTCCACGGATGCCCGGTTTCCTAGGTCTAGCGAGCCCCGGGTCTCTTCCTGGTAGGGTCGTGATACGCACAATTTGCGGTGGAACTTTCGCCGGTGCGGTGGTTGGTTCGGCGTGCTCTCTGCTAGTTCTGCTTGGGTCGGTCGGAAGGAAGACAGTGAGATCCGATTGCTTCCTTCGGAGGGGAGGTTCAGTCCAAGATTTGCTAGGGAGCGCGGTTCGTTTTGCGCGGCAAACCGGTTGTATCCTGGTGTGGACACTTCGATGTCAATGACGCTGCCGTCCATTTTTGCTGTCGATATTGTTGCTACATTCCACTGGCTCCCGTGAGTAGGGTCGCGACGGATGAGCGTGATGTGGATACCAGGTCTTTCTGGTGGTTTGCCATCATGTGGCTTCCGATTTGGGGATTGGCCTGGACTTCTGACCGGCGAGTCCATGCGAGTGTACGATGGGCCCCCGTGGGCGGATTGTGGTCGCACTTGAGGCCGCCTGGAATCGAGGCTATAACGGCCTGAGGATAGGACTTCGTACTTCTCTTTCCAGTTCTCCATACCTCGCCCGGGCAGATAACCCGATAGGGCACTCCACCGATTGGGTTTCTTAGGCGCAGAGTTATCCCCCACAGGCTCAAATTCAAGCTCATCCTTCGGGACAGGAGGAAGTGGTCGATGATGCTGCGGGGGAGGCCGTGCTGCGGCCCCATCGCTCAGTGATGACATATGCCCGGGGAAGCTCTCGCGATTGCCGTCAATCATTTGAGGCGTGGCCTGGGGGATGTCAATCGATGAGCGACTCCCCGACAAAGCCGGACGAGCCGGCATCAGAGAAGGCGGCAGATCTACAAAATTTGGAACCGGGGGTACATTTTCTGGCTGCGACACATTCGAAAGATGACCAGGAAGAGAAGGACGTGCATCGGCATCCACCTTCGCGCCGTCACCACCGCCTGGGACAGGCTTTCGTCGAACATGATTCAATCGCGCGAACTCGGGCGGAACGTCCGCTTCCTCCCCAAGCATTTCTCTCCGGAGTTTCGCCTCTTCCTCGCGCTCCTGCTCATATTCCTGGAGTAGGAGATCGTCCTCGGGCGTCGAGACGTGCAAATAGTAGAGTGAGGCATTGATGGCTTCAGCCGAGACACTGGCTTTCGTTGGCGGTTTGAGTGGGGAGAGAAAGACATCTATAGTGCGACATCGAAGTCAGCGATGGCCAGATCTTCGATGTTTTAAATATATGATCGGCGAATTTCTCCCACCACTCATGCGGGGGGATCTTTTATCTCCAAGACATGCAGCAACTGACCACGAACGTACCTTTACTGCCCGGAACTCTCACGATGTATAACACCAGAGGATCAAGTCTCTTCTGCGTCGGATTCCGTGGGTACGCCGGGGGATTAGAGGCTATTGCAGTGATCGAGGATAACGAGCGAGCCTCGACGGGGCTGTGGGGGAGGCAGTGGTTCGGCGATGCGGCGGCTGGAGAATCCGCCGCTGCATCGACCTTGGCCATTTATGAGTAAGGGGATAAGGGGAACGATCTCCAAGTGGAGGGGAGTAAGAAGACGATGGGTGAACTGGAGAAAGAAAGGAATCAATGAAGACGAAGCCGCGGTAGTAGACAAAAACTTGCGGAGAAATCAGACGCGGAGAGCCGCCAAGAGATGAGGATGAAACTCACTCTGCCATCGTTGGTTGGTTTATGGGTAGACTTCAAGGTACCTCGCGATGACACAGGAAGGAAACACTATTTATTTAACAGCCGAAGCAGAGTTAAAAATAGAAAAAGAGCTACTAGGCAGTGAATACGTTGGGAGGATTTGACGAAGGGGCGAAACTTGGGGTATAAAAAAAATAAGTTAGTATATAAAAAAAGGTTGCCTGGCGAACGACACGCGTACGGAGTACAAAGTACAATGATAGGCCATTCATGCCAAGTGCTATGTCTTTCAGATTTGGTATCTCTAATCAAATAGGTACAAGTGTCCATGCTCAAAGAAAATTGGAACGAGGAAGTTGAGTCTCATGGAAAGTCCGTAGGGGGAATTGAAAAGTGCCCATTACGCGTACAAAAAAAAAAGAAAGGATCGTTAAAAAAAAAAAGAAAGAAACTCCCAAGCTCCAAGACTCCAGCCAGTCCAGTGTTTGCAGGTCACTGTGATGAAAAATTAAACGACAGTCTCTGATCTTTCGTTCGTTGCAATGATTGGGACAGGAAGGCCTCGATCAGGGCTTTGCAGCACAAGCTGTTCATGGCGTCGGGCCCGTAGAAAGTCACTGATAGCACGGATTAAGATAAACCAACCAACTATCATGAGGACGTAAGAAATCCACTCGCTCGTGGATATACCAGATACACCACTGCCGCCATCACCACCAGAACCATCGGCAACAGAGCTAGGATCAAAATTGTGGCTATTGGGATCCGGAGGTGTCACGTATTGATCTGTACTATCGTCTGATTTAGATCCACCCCCGCCTTTCATGTAAAAGCCGTATTGCACGAGAGTAAGACCGAGACCAGCCCTGCTTCCGTTCTTCGCTGCATGCGTGGTATGAAGAAGGTAGGTCAAGAGGAAACCGACCAGCTGGAAGGACATGGAGATCATAGCGTTCCATACAAACGAGAAGACAGACCCAACGGGCAACCCATCCACAAACACTTCATCGGAGGATATCCCAGGGGCCAAGATCGTGGTCTCCCAATACGGGGGAGTGGCGTCAGCGGCTGCCTCTTCATAGGACTACACAAGTCGTTAGCATGGACTTCACAGAATTCACAAAACAGAGAGGAAATACACACCGGAGGAAGGTCTTCATTCTTCTCCCCACGCTCCGGCTTAGCCGCCAGGTTCGCGAAGACACCGTCATTCGCTGAAGTGATCACTCGACTCCCAGTGCTGAAACTCGGTAAAATTGTTTGCCTCCTCTGAATCCCACCACGCGGATCACTGGGGGGTTGCTGTTCGGTACTCGCTTCTGATGAAGATCCAGCGGTCGCACTGCTGCTATCTACTACCGGTCGCGATTCTGGGTGAGCCCGCATTAGCCGCTGACGGTCGTCCGGTTCGTCTGTTTCGGAGTCACTCTCATCCCCAAATGCGTCGGCCAGAGTCTGATCTGCATCGTGTCTTAGGGGATCGTCATGGAGAAGGCGTCTTGATGATAGAGAAGTGGAACGAGACCGAAACGAAGGCGGGGGGGAGTTGGGCGTTGCCCGAAGAGGGATCAACGATTGGGATTGTGGTTCATCGTCTTCGTCGTGGGCATTTACCTATATTTCACTATATCAGCAGCCCGTACCAAGGAGGTCGCAATTTATCCGTCGGTCCCTATGCAATATGCTACTATGACAGGCGGTGGGCGACTCTTACCCGTTGATATCGCTGCGAGCTCATGACGAGCTGAACCAGAAAAGGAAAGAGAGGGAAAGCGCTCCAAAGAGACAAAAATAAAGGTTCACAACACAGAGTTTCTGATATTACCAACAAAGAAGATAGGGGAAAGAATGTCCGAGGGGAAAAAAATGATGAGGAGGATGGGAAAGGGATCGACTGTAGGTTAGTAGAGGATGGGGATTGGAAATGAGAACGATTACATGACGGAACGGCTGTCAGTGGCTGCGAATCGCGGGCTGCTGCTGCCTGGGGCATAAATTTATTCCGTTCACTCGTGACTTGCAAGATCAAATAATTTACTTGTTGTCGATCGCCCCCGATATTGATCCTTGGAGAAGATATCGAGCTATTCTTTACAATCACAATCATCATGTCCAAACCACCGGTAAGTCTTGACTTGAATTGTTACTCCAAAATACACAAGACCTCAGCCAACAGGAAACTGACAACTGTAATAGACACAATATCTTACGCGCATCAATCACCTTCTCAAACACTGGCCCTCCGACCTCGTCCGTCCATCCTCCGTCTCTGTTCAAACATACCTTCAAGCCCACCTCCCTCAAACCTCAGAAACCCCTTCTAAACAACCGCAACAACGGTCGCCACAATCACAACCTACGCCTCTGTCAGAATCATCACTTAATGCACTGTCATCGCTGTTGGAAGATCGTTATGCTAGACGGTACCCATTGCCACCTAAGCTGCGACGACCGGCGAGTAACCCTGACCATTACGATAATTTAATTAGGGAATTCTCGGAGGCTCCGTCGCGGGACTTTTGGGGGAGGGTGAGCGCGAGATTGAAGGGTCTTTTCAGATTGAGGTAGGCTAGTGCGATATTGGGAATTGGGGGTGGATTGAGGAGGTGTATACTTTTTGACTCAATGTAGTATTATTTTCTATGTATGGGAACATGGATCGTGGGTAAAAATTTGCTCTCCAGGGTTGTCTCTTTAAGGATTGACATCATTATAATAAGTTGGACCCTTTGTTTGGGTTTATGTACCTTTATCGCTCAAGATGGGCTCATGAAATATGTAACTATTTTCTGGAATATGATTCAGCAAAATGGTATATACCGCAGACCTCGATGCTTGACATGTTTCAACAAACTATACACTCGTAAATACCAATCATTTCGCTAGTTGGTAACATCCAGATATGCAAGTAGAAAAATAAAAGAAAAGGAATTTCAGATCACAGCATGGGCTTCACATCATCAGCAACTTTAAACGGAGCTTCTGTCTTGCTTCGAACTTCATCAACAGTGACGCCGTCTGCAAGCTCAACCAAAGTCAGTCCGTCAGTAAAGTCAACGTCGAAAACGCAGAGCTCGGTAATAATGCGGCTGACACAAGTCTTGCCCGTCAAGGGGAACTCGCACTGCTTGACGATCTTAGGGTTGCCCTTCTTGTCTGTGTGCTCCATAGTCACAACCACCTTCGTAGCGGAGGGGTTGGAGACTAGATCCATGGCACCGCCAAAGCCTTTTATTTTACCAGGCAACATCCCTATGCCACAGTTAATACAGAATGGTACAGAAACTTCGCAAAAGATAGCTATGTGCAGCAAGACTTACAGTTAGCCAAATCACCTCTGGCGCTCACCTGCATGGCGCCCAGAATAGTTAAATCGATTCTCCCTGAGCGGATCATACCGAAAGATTCGTCACTGCCGAAGCAAGCTGCACCGGGCGCAAGAGTGACCGTCTCTTTTCCGGCGTTGATAAGATCCGGGTCTTCCTGGCCCTTCTTAGGGTAGGGACCCAATCCCAGAATGCCGTTCTCAGACTGAAGCTGAACTTCCACAGAAGGATCGACGAAGTTAGGCGCCAACATAGGCATGCCAATACCCAGGTTCGCGTACATTCCGTTCTTGAACTCCTTAGCTGCACGACGAACGATACGCTCACGTTTGGCGGCAGTGTCGCCTTTGCCCAGGGCAGCAGCCTCCTCGCCATCCTCTTTGGCAAAAGTGTATTTCTCAATATTTTTTGGCGTGGTGCTCTGAATAACACGCTTAACGTAGATACCCGGCAGGTGGACAGCGGCCGGCTCAATCTCTCCGGGCTCGACGATGTGCTCGGCCTCGACAATTGTAATCTTAGCATTGCGGCCCATGGCGCCGTTGAAGTTTTGAGCTGCATAGCGGAACTGGCAGTTTCCCAACTTGTCGGCTTTGTAAGCCTTAACAAAGGCATAGTCACCTTTGATGGACTCTTCCATGACATAGCTCTTGCCGTCAAACACCTTAACATCACGGGGCTTACTCCGGAGAGCAACCGTACCGTCAGCATTATGTTTTACAGGCAGCTCGCCTGTTTGAACAACCGTTCCAAAAGCGGCAGGGGTGTAAAAGGCTGGGATTCCGTGACCGCCAGATCGGCAACGCTCAGCCAAGGTGCCCTGCGGTGTCAACTCCAACTCGATCTCTCCCGTTAAATACATGCGCTCGAAGGTCTTGTTCTCGCCCACATAGCTAGAAATCATCTTTTTGATTTGCTTGGATTCAAGAAGAAGACCAAGACCTGCGCCGTCGACACCAGCATTGTTGCTGACCACTGTCAATCCGGTGATCGAAGGATTCGCTCGCACCGCATTAATGAGAGTATCCGGTACACCCGAGAGACCAAAGCCACCTGCCAAAAGGGTTGAGTTTGACTTCATGTCCTTGATTGCTAAATCTGCAGAAGAAACGACCTTGTTGATTTCGGGGCGATGAATGCTGCTGGAGAAAGCGCGTGCGAGAAATTGTCGATGCTAGAATTGTTTTTAAAAAAAAATTAAAAGGTCAGTCTCTTCCTGCCCTGATTTAAATATTTCCACAATACTTACCTTGCTCGGATTCGCAGAGAATTGCCGCGCAAATCGCAGGCACGTCGCAATTTGCGAAGGCATCGTGAATTGAAAGCTTAGCGAAGTTAGATTAATTGGGCAAAGAGCACCCTGTTTCCATAGATAGGTTCAGACTTCAGTCACTTTGTGAGGACTTTTAAAGACATTGAGAAGGATATTATGTACTAGTAAAGAGATGGATATTTACTGTCGTTGGAAACCAAGCGCGGCTTGCTGCGGGGGGTTCGGAAGCCGCCCGTGATGGCAGTGCCGCAGTTACCCAAGGCAGAAATACCCCGGAAATTTCCCCGCATTTGTTGGAGATCGGATAACAAGCATTTAGGTGATTTACTTGCTTCTTCTGAGAGGGTACTATCCATGCTAGTTTATGCAATATCTACCACAAGAAAATCCTATATTACTGACCTTACAGCTCAGTCTCAATGAATCTGCCATCAGGCAATATCCGAAACTGAAGCAAGATATTGTACAGGCTCCCGATGTGGACTGCCGGTTCCGATCCGCGGCCCGCGTCGGATCTCAGTGTTTCGCTAGTACATAAGTAGCAATTCCGTAGTAATTCCTCCCCGATAATGGATTTTTTGCTACCTTTGTAACTAGGAAGGTGAGGGTGTTAACCTAAAGGGTGTCTGGTAGAACAAGAACACCTCGACGTACGGAGTACTCCAAGTCCGTATCCATATGAACGAAACCAATATATATCTTGATTTTTGGTTGGCTGTCTCCGAACATCCATCGCCTTTTCAACAGACTGGAGATGCCAAGGCTGGGTTTATTTTGACCGGTTACCTGGGCGCTAACAGGGAAGATTACTGGCCTATCAACCCGACCACAGCCAAAAATACCTCTCTGGATGGATTAGCACATGCCGATTAGTAGTACTATGATTAGCCTATGGTTATTGCCTCAGACGGGAGGGTTGTTAGCTTGTGTCTTCCAAGACACCAATGGCAGGACATTCATACCTCCTTTGCTCAATTTCATCCTCACTTATAAGCTGCGATTGCCCATGGTTGAAATTCTATTGGCTGCCTGTAACTGTCTGCGAACAAAGATGTACATAGGTAGATATATACTTGTGTGAACTAAATTGAACCGTGGACTCATCTATGGCCTACTAGTAGTAGTACGAGTAGTTCTCCAGCTGTGCGTGGACGGCAGAAGAATCTTATCCACCCAGCTGAATGAATTCTCATATATGATCAATTCATAACCCAGGCCAGTAGAGACTCCGAGGAAAATAAATATCCAGCGGTTCATCTCATTTATATACTCTATACACTATCCCATCTTGCAAATATTTGTTCCGCAAACTACCCTCTATCCTAGTATAAAATAATCAACGCAAGATCTTTTCACTTTCTGTATGTTCACAGGCACCCTTTCAACTTTCATGTATAATATCTCGGCACGATGTTAAGCTGCCTAGCTCTCTTGCTAAGATCTGATTTACATCTAAGAAACGTACTGACCTATAACAGATATCATGACCACTAGTTCAGGAAGGAAAGGCACTTGCAAGGCCCCTGGGTGTGGGCATTTAAATGATGCACACTCGTACGAGGCTTGCGGTGAACCGAGATGCAGGAGGTGGTGGAAACGATGCCAGGCCCTTCCGAACTGCAATGGTCTCTTTTATAGAATATGCAAAAGTTGCCCGGATCATCCAGGGGGAAGACCAGACTTCTGGACCTCATCGCAAGCCCCACGATCTTAGGTCGGCACTTGGAATTGGCGCTCCTGTAACCAGATGCCGTTGCGCAAAATCTAGGACCGGGGATATCTGCAATAGAAGGGAAGGGAGAAATTTTGGAATTGCCTATCCAAGCAAAAGCTTATCGAACCGTATCTAACCATTGTTCCAAACCTTTTGATCTGTCTACCTGTGTGGTATTTAGTCCCATGTCACTATTGTCCTCTTGGTTCTCATCATCAGTATCCTCATCAGTATCCTCAAGGATGTCTAGCCATTCGTCCTTATAAATCTTCCCCGGAGGAAAACCCTCGCCGTTGAAAATGAACCAACGAAACACATCTATTGATGCCTCTCGGGATGCTTCCTGATCAAGTGGTTTATGGGGAAAGTCTTGCAGCCCTTGCACTCGGAATTTTATATCTAGTGTAGTAGACATATAAGCTGTTTCTGTCGAAAACCCTTGGTCTTGAATAACAGGGCTGTTCTCTGGCTCCCAGTTCCAATGATGATATCGAAATTGGTGCCGTGGGCAGTTGAAATGTGATGCGACTCGAAGAGCACATTCCCGCTTCTTCATCGTTCCACATGGCTCCCAAGGTGTACCTGGTTGGTAATTGTACGAAAGATCATCTTCCTCAGTGGTAGGAAGGTGAAGAAGTCGCCAGACATCAGCCCTCCAAATTTGTTCCTTATATTGATCATGGAGATAAGATCCTGTGCCAGCAATATCCATGAAGCTCTGCGGACAACCTGTCCAAGGGAAGGCAACTGGGTCCAGAGGAGGCCTGCCTCGTCTGACCCTCTTAAGTATTACCGGAGCTAGGCCTCCAGCTACAGCTCCAAGCCAAAGCGCGGATATCGTCGGCCGACGAATGCCACAGATAATGGCAAGGATTTCTGCGTAGAGGCCCGGTAAGCCTGCAATTCTTTTCTCTTCTGGCACCTCGTTCAATATAGGATGTAGCCATGGACTAACAAGGTTGCATGGCACTCCTGGCTCCCAGA
The DNA here is from genome assembly GCA_009193565.1 of Aspergillus coremiiformis. Classification (NCBI taxonomy): domain Eukaryota; kingdom Fungi; phylum Ascomycota; class Eurotiomycetes; order Eurotiales; family Aspergillaceae; genus Aspergillus; species Aspergillus coremiiformis. The sequence continues at coordinate 260,257 of ML739034.1, read as the reverse complement.
ACATCCCACACAGGCAAGACATAATAGCTTCCGGATTGCAGCTCAAAGTGATGTAGTAAGGAAGGTTATCATGCAACATGATCCATTCAAGGGGGATAGACTTTGCTGAAGTAGCTGGACACCGGGCTCCTGTCAGTGTTGGCGGGGGTAGTTGAATGGTTGAGCCATGACAGTTATGCGTTGGTACTGTAATGGCAGTAGCAAAAGCAACGAGGAATTGACTCCCCAGATTATGCAAGAGAGCAAACCGGGCAAGAGCCTCAAATGCTCTGCTGGATGACATAGGTGTAGGAGAAAAAGCTCCGGCGGGCTCCTTTCTCTGCCATTTGATTGAGAGTGATTGTTTCAACGTACGTGTAACCGACCAGGGCGCAAGGAATTCTCCTTCGTCGCACTCCTTGATAACAGCTTTCCAGCCCTCGCCAGGAGCTAGGACTGATGACCACCACGAGATTGTGTCGTTGTCAGCCTCCCCGATATCAACCGAGTGAGTTGCATTTTCATAGATCGCCTGATGACATGCCCCCATTTTTGACTCTGTGTATTTCATTATAGCGCCTCCCCCATGGATCTCAAGTAAGCGAGCGGAGAGTATGTAACACCACCCCAATGTAAGTATTGCCAAATAATTTGGACCGACGGCCACTTCATCGTCCGTACCTACCCAGTCACAGAATCCATTGCCATTGAGCGTATATGGGACTGGTGCTTTTGTACCAATGTGTAGGAGCACGGTGGTTTTTTTATCCTTTTGGACACGGCCACAGTCTGCAGCACCATCCAGCAACCAATTAGCGGATGCTTGAAGACAAAGCAATGGGCAAGGAGATGCGTTAATATAAAGCGCATATGTTGTTTGTGGTCTTCCATGCATCCTAGGGACTTTCCAAAGCATGCGGTGGGGATTTACAGATTCTGGCTTGATGCCATTATCACGATAGTGCCAGGCGACTGTTGTAATAGGGTACCAATATACTCTACTCTTCTCTAAAGCATCATCTAGTTGTTGTTTGCTTGGTTGAAGCGTGTCACTGTCGGCGACGATCTGTAACATCATATCGGGTCAGCAGCAGAATAGGAAATCCTGGATAAGAGAGAGAGGGGAATGAAATGTTAGAATAGACCCATTGTAAAATAAATATTTACTGACCCAAAATAATTGTGGCGGGCGTAAGCGATCAGAGTGTCGCCGACTTAGATCCCTTTTCTGGGTTCCATCTTCACCCGCCAGCGTAGTTGCATCCGCTTCGCAATCTGACGAATAATGATCAAGTGGGGCCATATCTAATTCCAAACTAAGTATAATGGTGCGATGGACGGACTTCGAAGGATTTGGCCCTGTAACAAAGGGTTGATAGATGATTCATGCAAGAAATTCAGGGGGCACGCAGGTGGTGATGGATAAATCCCTTGTTTATAGACAGAACCTCTGCGCCGCGTTAAGGTAGTCAGGTGACAAGAGGTTTTCTGGCCCCTCCAAGTATTGGATCAGAGTAACTTAGCTCAATCCATACGTACTAACATTTCACATAGCAAATTACAGTTTCAGGAAGCTTTCCAGCTGAATATCCCTTTTAGCCCATTATATTTTGTTGGATGTATTGTAATTGATGATCCACACAATTAAATTGAACTTGTTGGCTTTAATTGAATGCCACACCAATGTACTCCGTATCTGCCGCCAATATTTGAAGATGCTGTATGAAGTACAGAGTATGGAGTAGTGTAACCCTGAATTATACCTGTAGAGAAACTAAGGCCTTCAAATAATTGTTACCAGTGACTGTATTCTTTACACAGCAAGAATTTGGACTATGGATACCCTTGATCATGGAGTAATTCACTGCTGGAAAAGTGTTAGGTCTCGCTGTGTTTGACAAACTTTCATACTGTCCTCTCTTCTGCCCGCAGCATATGGAGGATGGCTGCGGTCACGTCCCTTGTAACCCGTCATCGATATTGAATACAGGGACACAGCTCAGCGGTGGTATTGAATACCTAGAAAGCCTGAGGCTAACGTAGTCTAGCCAGGCCTATGGGGGATCTAATTTTAGGGCCAATCAATGTACTAAGATCCTGTCACCTGAAAAGCATTCTAACCGCCATTGTTATTTGTTACTTCAATTCTTTCCTTGATTTTGTATTCCGCAGTCACAATTTCACGAGTCTGTACTAGTAAGAAAGTTGGAACTGTTTTTACCAGCTCAACATCAAATACTATATGTATAGAGCTTTTTATTTGGATTTTTAGAACTTCTATATAAAATTGATTATAAAAAGATTTAGTAAGGATTGAAGTCTGTTTGTGTTCAACTACTTAAAAGCCGCCCGCAATGATCTAAGGATAATGATAGTACTATTTTTTAAGTACTACTTAGTATTATATATATTTAATAGTACTTTGAAATGATAATTTCTCTTCTACCTAGTAATATTGAATCTGCGTTGCTTAGTACTAGTTACTAATAGCTACAGTAAGTACCATGAATCCGTTGAAACTTCCCACTCGACTAAAAACCCCAGCGCTGGTTGAAGACTAGCCTCAGTGTACTGAAGTCTTATACGCCAACAGAATCATCTTCCGGATTAATCCCACAATACTATGTACTAGTACTAGAAGTACACAGCACAGACATTGAAATGACATTGTATGTACATACATCATAGACAGTCATAACTAATGGTATCACCCGCTAATTACAGAGAACAATGTACTGACCCGTTGCAATGCGCAAACAACAATGATTCAACATCACAAAAATGACTTGAAGATTCTGTAAAGGGGGCTTATGCTTGTATATGCTTGTCCACGGGGAAGGTCTATGAGACTTAAGCAACTGAGATATAAGGCTTGGGTTGAGTCAGGTGAGGCCTCACTTGATTCAACCTTGGGAAGCAGGGTGAGGGCGAAAAGGTTGTCTGAGTGCTGCTGGTCGATGTGTATTTTCATAGCCTCCTCCACTTGGGAACTTTTGTCCGAGAATCATTCTGCCAATCTTCATCTATAAATGATATGTGAAGGTGTGCGACACAGACTATATCATATAGTACAGCGCGTCAGGCAGAGGGATACCATCAAACGTCGCTACATGGAGGGCCATCCAGCTTAGCTACCCGAACCAGCTGCATCATCTAGCCCTTTGCGTTTCAATGGATTCAGTGCCGTGACTCCACTCGGTAATATCGTCTCGGAGCCTACCATTGCACATCATGGAAGTCAGTGTCTTTGCTTGATGGCCCTCTGCCCGTAGCCTCGCTGCCTTCCAGACCTGCGGCGGCCGTATTATTCTCTATGTGGTGGTTATATTCCGTACCTGATCCGCCTTTGTCAGCCCATATTTCGTCATATGCCGGTGGGTCCATATCCACATCTCCTGTAGTTGTCGGCACAGTGATCCCCTCCGTAACACTTGCCGTATCTGGGCCGGTTTGGTCTTCTGGCGGAGACTCGACTATCTCCCTGCAAAGGGGGCTAACTAGACGGTCCTTCATGGTTTCATTGACATATACTAAGAAGTACGGAGTCGGGGGATTCTGGCGGTCCTGGCTCCTAAATATTTCATCCAGGTCGTGCACTTCGGTCACATAGTTATCGTTGTACTTTCGCCAAACATTGCGTTCAAAATCGAAAATGTAGATATAGTAATGTCCAAATTCAACAGAGCCATGATGAACGAAGACAGCGTAGAGACGATAAGCCAAATGCTTATATTCAACAAACTGGCTTGATATCAAAGTCTGTACGTCCTTGATCTCTTGCTCGATGTCTAATAATAGCAGGTGAGCATGGTTTTTCATAACAGCCGAAACAGCTAATCATGGGAGAAAGATTGGACCTTGATAGGAAAGGAAGCAAAGGAAAATAGAAGATGAAAGAGTACACTTACAATTTAGTTCTGCCCTCGCAACCTGAGAAAGCTGGTGAAGCTCAGGTATAAGTTCCGGATTAACAGGAATCGCATCCGCTGCGGTCTCAGGGTCCTCCTTCATAGAGCTCAACTCTTCTAGGACTTTCTTGGCGCTGTCAAACAAGCTGAGTATATCAAGGCCGTCAGCCTCCTGTAGCAAGTCAGCGCATCTTTCCATTTTGGGCGAAGGATATTTTTCTTTGAGTCCATACCCACTGGCGTTGCAACTCTGCTCGACGAGTCTCAAGTGTTTTTAGTGTATTTTTCCATTCCCAGCACTGGCGACGGCGATTCAAAATTTCAGGTTGTTGGGTGTCCATATATCTATCAAGGTATATCGTCTCCTTTAATTCTAAATGATGGGTGGACTTGAAGGAGCGTTTTTTAACGGGGTCGAATTGGACACGCTGGACTTGGACTTGGAGAACGGGCGGCAATTTGCTGATGGCGCTGAACTGTTCCGCCACTGAACCATCTACACTGACTTTCTGGACGTCAAAAGCCCCGTCAATCGCTGCATAGATATCGCGGGATCCAGTCGCGACGTCAATCTTGATATCACACCACCATTCTTCCTTTGACCGCACCCCGTCTCCTGTTTGAATGTAGGACTTGGACCTACCATAAAACAAGCTATTCAAGTGCAACAAATGTCAGCCCCGAATTTATCATCAAATGGGTACCAAAACTTACTCTTTCACCTGATCGAGCTGCTCACCGTCCGAAGCAAGCGAGATTGGTTTGATGGCACATTGACTTTGGAAAAGTACATTATTAATTACTTCTGTCACATCCTGCTGAGCTCCAATCTCAACTTCCTCTATCAGTTGCCTTTGTGGGTCGGGTTGCGGACCAGGTCGTGGAGGCACTGGAGGAGGCTGGCTCGATGGCACATCTTTGTCAGCAGAAGCTGTTTTGTCAGACAATTGCTGTTCGACTGCCTCAGACGTTGGTTCACCCTGCGCAACCGTCACCGCTGAATCTGTATGTGGCATCTCGGTTTCCTTGTCACCACTAGGAGGGACTGTGGCATCAATTTTAACGCCATCAGAGACAAGAGTTGCCTCGCTATCAACGTCGCTTGTCGTTGAGCGTTGGGGTCTCTCTGTCTCCGGGACTATGGACCCCCTGCTTTCACTTTCCGTTGTCGGCTGTGGGGGTCCGAGAGGTCCAATAACTGGCATGCCATTGATCGCACCAAGACTACTAGGTCGAATTCCAGATATTGTCGACCGGCGACGGATAGCGGCTTCGTTAGAAGGACTGATCAAAGTCAGTCGCGCCAGTTCTTGGCTAGGAATAACACAGGTCGTTGGCGCAGTAATCATGTCATTAAACAAAGTTCGCAGTTCCCTAAGGACTAAAAACATATTGGTGAGCTTCTCCAAACACGCACACTCCAAGCAAGGATGTAACCTACACCGTTGGGATCGCTCAACCTCCCTTTCTGACACCTTGCGAGACCCCACCTGTTTTTTGTTTAGCGTGTCCTCATCTATTTCCATTTTGAAGTTCTCAAAGTCCAAGACCATATCCCGGTACGGACGAATTGAAAAATAGAATTGCAACAGACTGTTGAGGTAGCAGGTATTGCCAATATTCTGCAATCCGACTGGCCATTCTGATGAGTTACGGTCAGGTTTAGTGTCAGGCCCAGAAACCATATTGCTCAGCAAAGGGCTGTTCTTATCTTTCGCGATAATTCGCAAAGCCTGGTTGTAGGTTTCAGCCTGTGCTGGGGCTTCATCCACGCAAATCGTGTATGCTGCCATAATCGCCCCCTCATCCACGGTGCGGTCAGGTATCTGAAGGAGACGATATGCATCAGCAACATCCATCTCGCCGGTAGTCATTTCCCCTGTATTGAGAAAATGTTTCAAGGCTTCCGATTTTCGTTCCCCAGCTAACAGTTGGACTGCGCGGCGAGCTAGGTCCCGGCTCGATGGATTGTCGTTGACCTTGAGCGAAAAGTCAGCCTGCGATGACTCAAACCTAGAATACGAGTATGGAGGATATACCTTAGCTGTATAAACCGCCATGACAAAGTCGTCGGATGTATCAGCGCTAACGCCAAGGAAAACTTGTGCTTGCTCGGCGGTTGATACCCCTGTTGGAGTTAGTTAATCTCATTGATAGCATCTCCTGGCCGGGCCAGCTTAATCTCACTTTCTTCAGCCGCTGCCTTGATTCGTTCATTCCGCCTACTGTCCCCTATCCGCCATAGCTGCCTGCGGGTCTCCATCTCCTGAGCAGCAGTAGTGGCACCTAGATAAGCATAGAATTTTCCGATGATGCTGTCTTCGGTGAGTCTCTGGTCGTCGTAGCTTAAACCAAAGTACTTGTACGCATCAACGACATCTTCGTCGGTGTATTTTCCTTCCGAATAAGCTACTTGAACCGCCTGCTCTACAAGAGCGCCATCTTCCCCTCCTCTAAGACTCCCGATTGACTTCAGAGACTTAAGGTAAACCGGCGCTCTGGCAGGGTCCACTGAGATTTGGCGGTTAAAGGCCTCTACGATTGAAGAAGCCGCCATGTCCTCAACAACACCAAGGTCTTCATAGTAACTGTTTACATAGTCAGTATTCATGCATAAAGCGCAACTCTCAGTGGAGACAAACGGTGCAGGGGCCATCTGAAATTCACTTGACCGTGAGGCCTTCGGATCTGTATACCATTAGCCTGTGTGCCATTGTATAAACTGCTGGGATACCCTTACAATCCAAAGAATCCAGGGCATAGAGGAGATCATTGACTACTGGTTGACGATCGAATTCTAGCTGGTGGCCCTTCTTCTCTACAACTGGCCTTTGTTCTATGAGCGATATAAGTTCGTGTACAACGTCATCGAGGAATATCTTGAGCTGGTCGCGGTAGGGGAACTCTGCCCATGGGTTCGGTCGAGGAGGTTCCCAAAAGCCTTCATTCTGGTCAAAGCATTAATATTACTGCGACACTTGAACACAAGTGAAAATGCAAGTTTACAAACCTTAGCGCTAAACTCTAGGAATTCCAACAGGTTTTTGCAGGGCTTCCCTTCAACTCCAAAACATGTCATGAATCTTTTATTAATCGCCGAGATTGACTTGCTTTGTTGACTATCAACAAGAGCGTTGCTGACATAGGCACGTAAATTCATCAAGACATTGATAGGCTGAGGCCGAGCAACTCCTTCCAGACGATCGGGATGGGCTGCAAATGCCTCGTCTGCACGTTGTTGCAGTACTTCGGGGTCAATCAAAAGTCGTACCCAGTCCTCGTTTAAGACAGGCGAGGCGACCCGTACAGACACTGAGACAGAGCAAGTAAGGTATGAACATTCATAATAGAATGTCTCGATCATCTGTCCTTTGGGGCTGACCTCCTCCGACGCAGCACCACCTCTATACTTTCCAGACTTATATACCAGATGATGTACGTGGTCTGAAAATCTTGAGCTAGGTTGACCGATGCCAGGCGTAGAGCTCACAACAACCTGCAAGTGATGGCGGCACCTCGAGCAAACAGCTGACACTGTCGTAGGAGCTCCAGTATTAACTTGTTCCAGCTGAGGCACGTAACTCTGGGCCGGCTTTGACACAAAGTTGTGGTGGCACGCGGCCTGCGAGATATGTTCTAGCGGTCCATTGTAGTATTCAGGAAACACTGGAGGGATGTCCGCGAGCAGATTACGGTCGGTCGCTGGGGGGTGAGCAGGATCGTAGTCGTGTATATCTTGCACAAGACGAGGGGCAGTCTTGCCTGGTAACCGTTTGTTCATGTCAGCACTTTGTGCATGGTTAAGCAAGACGCTCCCGTGGTAGACGAAGCTACATACCTGGCCGTTGAAAGGACGTCATGGGGACGCTCGTTTGAGCTCACAGTTGGCGGGGGATCAAGCCGAGGGATCCAGAAACACTAAAACAGTATTTTCCCATACAGCCAGTATCTCTTACCAATATTCAAGGATAGATCAACTAAGAGCCTAGAAATCGTTCGATTCCGTTAGAAGGAGCGCCGGAAGTTGGACCAGCGGGGAGCCCACCGCAGTTGGAGCAAGCGGGCGGCAAGCGTGGTGATCGATTCACCACCACCGACGTGGCTAACTTTTGAGATCAATCCGAGAGAAATGACAACTACCTATAGATCTGAAAGTAGATCCCTTATAGTAAGGGATCGCCAAAGTCTTATGGTGAACTGAGTCGTCCGGTGTCACATCGCCAGACATGAATCTCTAAGGAAGCCTGAGAAGGCGGTAGCGCACGGCAGAAACTGCGACTTCCCAAAATCCCAGCCAACCATCCGGACGACTCGCCCACGACAAGCCGAAGCTCATTCCAGATTCAACCGCCACCATGGCCGGACACACCGAAGATCACAGCTATCACCCCAAGGATGCAATCCAGGCGGCATTGAAGACCACTATGCTCACTGGTGGAATCGGTCTCTTCGGTTCGGCAGTTCAGAACACCCTCGCCAGGAAGAACGTTGGAGCATGGGGCGTATTCATGAAAAGCGGAGGCACAATCGGTATTTTTGGTATGGATTTAATTGGAGACGGTTAGTACTATGGCTCGATTTGCTAACAACTGTTCTCCAGCCGCAATGGGGGGTACCTATGAGTTCGTGAAGACTGCGTCCGCCAACCTACGGGAGAAGGAGGATCACTGGAACGTCGCATTGGGTGGTTTCTTTTCCGGTGCAATCTTGGGTCTACACGGTCTGTTTCCATTATCCTTCTTCGTGTTCCACCGTGGGATGTTATATCTGATGACTGTGCAGCCCGGACATTCCCCGCCCTTCTCGGTTACGGTGCTGCATTGGCAACCGCCATGGGCGCTTTCGAATACACTGGCGGATCGTTGTTCGGTTATAAGAAGAACACTGATATTGACGAATTTGAGCGTCGGGAGCAGTTGAGGAAAGCATACAGAACTTCGGCTGAGCAGACCTTTGCCGAATTGGGTGAGGGACGAGGTATATCTATCGAATCTGTCGTGGCTATGATAGACGTCTCCAGCGTCGCTAACGTGGTTTATAGGTCTCTACGCCCCTGGCTACGCGGAGAGGCGGGCGGAGAGGATTAAGGAGGCATACGGTATTGAGGTTCCCACATCGCAAGCTCCCGCTTCATGAATATAGTTTGGTTCCAGGTCCCTTTTTCTAGTCTGCCGATTCCCAGTATCCTTGTGTAAAATTACCATTATATGTCGAACACGTTTAGCTAGCAACTTTAGCAAAATTTCTTACTAGAATATTCGTTGCTCCTTGGCTTTTTCTCTATTGAATATGACGTCTCAATTACCTGGCCAACATGAACTGCCAGTGTGAACATAGGAGCATGGGTGGTGTGACTACAAGTCCCATGTAAGGGGCAATTTGAGCAATTGCCAGCTCGTGATATGCCGGGCTACGCCATGTCATTTTTCAATGGAAATTACAATAAATATACAATGAAACAGCGAGGGATAGTGGAGACAAAAGGTGGTCTATCAGTGGCATTTGAATATATAGTACTCAAGGATCTTGAACTCTTAGTTGGAATGTCACCACGGCTCCCTAATAAAATAAAATTAAAACCCAGGGGGGAGAGAGAGAGAGAGAGAGAGAGAGAGAGAGTGTGTGTGTGTGTGTAGAGTATTAGAACAGGTCCTAGATCGTTGTGCTCCATACTCCTGGTGTAAGAAGTTTGTAGGGAGCCTGTGATATCAATTTAGGTGGATGGTTCAACTCCTGTCAGGTTACCTGGTTGCCCTCAGGTGGAACTTCCAGTGAAGACGGAGTTATCTGAAGTAGGTGGGATGTCGGGAGTGGGTTGACCAATCACATGGTCAAATTCTCAAATCACTTGACCACCGGTTTTAGGAGTTCACCAGAGTTCACTGGGTCTACCTATACAAGCGACAAACTAAATGGATTAATTAACCAAGACGGGCATGGCGGACAGGGATTCTCGGCCCCACGTGAGCCATGTAACTCTACAATTTTCAGAACAGGGTTTATCTACGGAGTACTACTGACTATATATAGCTAGATACGGAGTATATATAATCGAAACATTGAAAATGGGCTGGGATAGAGCTTTATATATATTTCAAAAGCCTTAAACTCTGGACAAATCAGGAATTTAATTACTAAGCGAGATATCCTGGCGTATTTGTCACTTACATCGACACTCGATTTTAGGGCAATGTAAGAGATTTGGTGGAAATCCGAAACTCCTTATCCACCACATGACCGATGAAACTGTGTGCTGTCAATCTATTGAAGTCCTAGACTCAAGGGATGCAAGATACTAGTTAATGCAGGGGAAAGCCAGAGGATATGATATCATCTTCTTTCAACTTGCACCTGTAACTCATGACGCAATTGATACTAGAGTTTCAACCCTTTAATTGGATGTATACATAATACATGCATGGAGTGATGAATCTTGCAATTGTCACAGCTAGTGAACCGGCTACCTTACTGTTACTACTTACTAGTAGTAGTAGTAACTACTATTACTAGTAGTACTGAGGTACCTATGGTACGACCCTGGGAAAGGCCATAAGTCCATCCATGAATCAGGCCAGCAGGTTTTGCGACTAATCAGGACTCAGGCCCTGCTGAGGAGATCCCATGAGAATATAAACCATACTATGTAAACAATTTAAAAAAAGGAAAAATAAAATTAAAATCGAAATCAAATCCAAAAGAAATAAGGGAGTGGAAAAGCTAAAGATTCGATTACGAAAAAGGGGAAAAGTGTGGAGCATCCTTCAGTGCTCTCTGTACGGAGTACCATTGTGAATATATGTAGCAGTATGGAGTAGTTATGCGTACTCCGTACTACTAATGGAATTTAGGAGTATTTCCTGTCTGCCTGCCCGGACCAGAATTCCAGAAACCTTCTGTGATGATCGGCAGGAAAGCGATGAACCGTGCATGACGTGGAATAGTTAGTACTGAAGGTTTTTCTTCCTTCAACATCTGTTCTTGGACATGTAACTGAGTTGCTGCCTCATCGCTTCCTGAAGAGGAAGTCAAGAGCACGGTCCAAATAGTAATATCTCCTTTTTCCCTTTCCTCTCCTTGACGTGTATCAAATCAGTGGGGGTATTGCCGCTGGTCGGACGGAAGAAAAGGGGGACATATCAGGTACCCAACAAAAAGTACAGTACATACCATGAAGAAATTTATGAAGAAACAATTATGCAGACGCTAGGAAGATTCAGTCGATGATGATTTCCTCCCGTATGATTATGCCTACAAGGTATTTGATCCGCTGACAAATAATTTGAGGATTTTGATTGGTGATGGGCAAATCACTGAGCCTCCCTTGGCTGCTCGAACCAGCCACTTCAACTGGGTCCGTCCAGGGGAACTGAATCTGAATCTGGTGATGATGACGATGACAATGGATATTTTTATTTGAACTAGTCAATGAGGTACCGGAATCATTCGTCTAGGCAGATCTGAGAAGGGTATTGATTAAATCAATACGGAGTATAAACCCTCGACAACTACTCCGTACTGCATAGTGCATACTCCTGGATCAAACAATTTTTTTAAAAAAAAACAAAAAAAAAAAACAAAAGGTGGTTTGTCGTTGGTCAACAAGGCAACAAACCTCCATGGCAATTTAATAATAGTAATGATAATTAAACTAGCACTTTCTTCCGTGTCTACGGAGTAATAATCTACTCACTCTTTACCTGATCATACTCACGGAATAGAACAATCAAAAGGAAAAGGAGGAATCACTGACTACCTACCGAAACTAATCCCGAGTAGGTAATATTATTATTGTACCTTACCAGGTGGATTAACCACTAAACAAGGATGATGTATGTACTCCGTACTCCGTACTGTACACACTTAGTACCTTTTTTTTTTTTTTTTTTTTTTTTTTTGTTCTTCTGAAAGCTGGAGACAGACAATAGATACTAGATCGGGAGACTATCTTACTGCCAAAGTACCGTATCTACTCCGTAGTAGTAGTAATCCTAAGGTATGTGGGTACGGAGTACTTAGTAGTATGTGGGTATGTAACCTAATTACTATGATCATGGTTTTAATTATTATTCAAAGTTCCCATTCAGCTGCCATCAATCGCCAATGACGGTTGTTACCTATACATACTCTGTAGATACCTAGTATGTACGGAGTACATTGAAAACGGTTCCAACCTCGGTATTTACCTCTCATGTCGGGTCTCTCTCTTCCTCTCTCCCTCATTCTCTTATTCTCCGTATTATCAGTCTGGTCTCCTCCTCCTTCCAATCAAGTAAACACATTGAAGGCAAGATTGTTCCCGTCGCCGGTTCGCGGGGATTCCGTTCCATCGTTTGGGAACCACCGAACCAGTAAGTTCTTGGTCGTCATAACGTCGCATCTGCTTTGAAGCCTTTCGACCGGTGCAGACGTCATCCGGAAACCCCCTCATTCTTTCAACTCGTGGATTTCACCATTAAAGGTTACGACTTGTACTTTTTTCTCCATGTTCTTAAGTCCTTTCCCCCCCTTCACAACGACTGCGACCACTGCTACTATATCGCATGATCTGCTTTGGAGACCAGAGACGGCTATTCTTGTTATTGAGTCCATTCCAGCGCCGAAATCCTTTACTAGTTAGTAAACCTGGTGGGGCGCATTCTAATGAGGGATCGGCCGTGAGTACGACGACAGCGACACTATCGCTGATGATTAGGAGGCCAACTACGGACTACTACGACGTACCCTTTTCCTAGTCCCCGCAAACAGTTCGCTCCAGACCGTCCGCACCCTTAGTTCTAGGAGTTCACGCTTCCAGTCCCCCGTTCGCTGGGTAACCAATTCCAGCAAACCGTTTCTGATGGTTATCTTGGGAATTGGGACATTACCCGATCTGGATCTTTTCTTCTTTTTTTTTTAAAAAAAAAAAATATTATCACTCTCCTTTTTCTTTTTCTTTTCTTTTTTTCTTTTTTTGATTTCTCTATTGGTTTCTTTTGCTTTTGCTTTTTCTATTTCTCTCTTGTCTCCTTTCTCCCTTCTTTTTTTTGCCTTCTGAAACCCGAATCTTATTTTTCGCTACATATATACTTCTCTATCTATACTTCTCCAAAAATTCTCGGCCCGCATTGAACATCCCTCGGACTTTAGTTACTCGATCACGGGCTTGGTTTGCACCGCCCAATTGCTCGTCCTGTTGAAAGCCAGTATCGCGCCCCTCCCCCTCCTCTACCCTATCAACCATGGCCACAGTGGTCCGGTCGCAGACACCGCTGCAGGACACTTACGCTGCCATCTCACAGCCAGCCGACTCTATATTCCCAGGCCAGGGCTATGGCGTGCGATCCGCCTCCAGACCGAACTCCTTTATATCCAGGAATTCCGGGTACAACCTCGCTTCTGGTGCCGTTGCTGAACCCTCGTTCACCCGGTTTCATGAGGAATTCGATGCGCCCAGTCAAGGCGGCTCCGTCGTTTTCGAGGGTCCGTCCGCCAACGTGCAGCGTTCTGCATCTCAATTGTCCAACACCCGTTCCGCGACACCTACGCGATCCGGTACTTTGAAAAAGAAGTCTTCCCTCAGCAAGAGAAGCAGTATGCGACGCAGCGGGAGCAAGAAAAGCTTGCGCGCAGGCAGTGTGAGGAGCCTCATCCTAGGCGACAAGGAGAAATATAGCGTCGATGGCGTCGAAGACCAGAATAGTGCCTTTCATATTCCCGTGCCTACGAATGGAAGCCCGACGGAAGTTTTAGCAGACCGCTTTCAAGGTAAGTCTTTTTTATAACCCAGTGCAGCTATGCATCCCCCGAACACCAGGATTCGTGGTTTGCTGATATGCAATAGCCTGGCGCAAGGTCCTCAAGGATCTTATTGTGTTCTTTAAAGAACTCCAGAAATCCTACGAAACTCGATCCAGACTATTCATGTCAGCGTCAAATATTATGAACAATTCCACGATACCCCCCACTTTTCTAAAGTCTGACGGCCTTGGAGATGCGACCAATATCTTACGGGATTTTCATAAACGGGCATACATAGAAGCGAACAAGGCTGCTGAGGTGGAAAGTGAATTGGTCGCTCAACTAATGGGACTTCGGAACGACCTGCAAAAGAAAAACAAGGAGATCAGGAGCCTTTCGGGCGATTTCCGGAACTCGGTGGATAAAGAAGTTGAAGCAACCCGCAAATCAGTCCGTCATTTACACGAGGCCCTCGGTCTCGTCGACACAGACCCAGCGGCCACAGCTGGAAAAGGAGATCCGTTCATCCTTCGTCTGGGTGTCGACAAGCAGATTGAGAAGCAGATCGAAGAAGAAAACTATTTACACAGGGTATGCAAGTCCACATCGATGGTACTATCGAGTTATAAATGCTGATCTGTGCTTCAGGCGTTCTTGAACTTGGAAAGTTCTGGCCGCGAGTTAGAGTCCATCGTAGTTAGCGAAATCCAAAAGGCATACAAAACGTATGCCAACATTCTCACTCGAGAAGCCGACGAGGCGTACGGTGCCGCGGAGAAGCTTCGAGCGGGGCCCATCTCAATGCCGCATGACCACGAGTGGAACTCATTCATCGCAAAGTCTGACGACTTAGTCGATCCACGAGTTCCTCTTCGCGACGTGGAGAATATCTCATACCCTGGTAAAGACCATCCCGCCGCTGCAGAGGTTAGATCGGGAATGCTTGAACGTAAAAGCAAATATCTCAAGAGCTACACACCGGGCTGGTAGGTCCTGTCTCGCTCTATTCTCCGATGTTCTTATCACTAACTTAACACAGGTATGTCCTGTCGCCGACTCATCTTCACGAGTTCAAATCGGCCGATCGAGTGGCATGGCAGACGCCGGTGATGTCATTGTACCTCCCGGAGCAGAAGCTTGGGTCGCATTCGCAGCCAGACTCTACGTCCCACAAGTTTATGCTCAAAGGCCGGCAAACGGGGACGATGCACCGGGGCCACTCGTGGGTCTTCCGTGCGGAGTCGCACGAGACAATGAAGGCATGGTATGAAGATATCGAAAGTCTAATATCTAAGACCGGTGAAGCAAGAAATGCATTTGTCAGGAAACATGTGCGCACTGTGAGTGGTGCAAGTTTGGGGAGGACATCTGCAAGTAGTGACGGAGTTATGGACGAGGATGAAGCCGACCGAACGCCCTACTCGGCAGGGTCAGTGATTTTAAACCAAGAGCGCCCGACATCTCAACCGCGTGAACCGGGTGGCCGTTTCCCCAGTGATGTACAGATAGGCCGCCATTTACAGGCCCCACTGTCGCCGTCAAGTGGAGAAAGCTCCGGCGAGAGAGACCTGTTAGCCGGAGTCGGATCATTGCCTGACGCTAAGTCCCCTCTCGACAGTGTTCGTCACTCCATGTCTGAACGCGATGTGGATATGGGTCAAGTCCAGCCCTCGAGTCGGGCGGGTGAAGACCCGCGTGAATCTTTCGAAAGACACGATGGCCACTATGGCAACTGGATGGACCCAACCGATCGTCAAAAGCAGCAACAGGCCTCGCAAGGCTATGGCTCTTTCGATATTCAAGAAAACAGATCTGAGAGAGGAACCACAGCCCCTACCTTAATCGCAGTAATGAAGTCGACGGGTTCCCACGATCCTTCTCTGACGATACAAAGTAATCGGGGTGAAAGCACATCAACTGCACCTACGACCACAAATGTGACAGATCATACTCACAACACCGTTCCCACATCAGTAGATGAAAATCCAGTGTCATTGCCATACCAATCTGATGAGCTCAGGACTGGCGGGTGGAAGAAAGGACAAGGACCTCCTTCTGTCCAAACTGCTTCATCAACCACGGCAGTGCCCATCAACACACCCAGTTCGTGCGCCAGCCAGTTGAACGAAGGCATAAAGCGTCCTCCCGCTCAATCCAAAAACAGCGTGTCCACCCTCCAGTTGAAGATTCCGGGCCACTACCCACCAGCCAACATCCCTGCATAGATGCTTGGGTGAGCAATAAGGCTGATTCCATCAACAGGTGAACTCTTCTCACCTGTGTCTTTTACATTCTTCTGTATATATTTACAATCTACCGACCAGCAGCATGTATGTCTGATGTAAAGACAATGATGCTCATTCGCTCCCTTGTTGTCCTCTCCCCTTTTTTTTCTTCTTTCGGTTTCGGTTTCTTTTTCTGTTTCCGTTTCCTGTGTTCTTTGTGAATGTCTTTCCTTTGTCGTTTACGGTCAATCAGTTTTCCAAATCCATGACGAAACACAGGATTGGTTACCATCATCATTTTACCCTGGCGTTCGAGTAACAGGTCAGACGTATGATCGGATGAACAGGCGTACAGGATCCTTATCCATGGGTAGGAGTGTGGGCTATGTTTTGAGGGTTATTGTTTCCTTTGTTTGTTATCTTCTCTTTTGTCTTCGTGTCCCGTTTCATCATCGATTTCTCTTCGTCTGTATTATGTTGATATTCCCCTTTTTCGTTATGGTTTCCCCCGGGCGTTGCGTTGCTTCTTCCCTCTGCTTGGATTGTTTCACCTCTATCGATCGTTCCGAGACGGGCTTTCGAACGTTTTGGTTTGGCGCGATCGAGCAATTTAGATCCTTATCTTTGTTCAACGAAAAATTACGAGTGATAAAAAAATATAATTAACGTTGGTATTGAATCCATTGTTCCATCGTGGTTCTTCTTTCGTGTATCCATCTAGTACTCCGTACTCCGTACTTAGTAGGTAATTAGTAGAGTATCAAGTATATTTTGTTTGGGATTCGTCATCGGAAAAGCGGTTATATACATTTTGTCAGTGTATTAAAGTAATTTACTATATATGTGAAACATGTTCCTTTCCCTGTTGATTACTCCGTATCTACAAGTTGGAACAACAGAGTAACAACTAAAGGAAAAATTAATGCCGCGAACGGCGAAGCTACTGGCGTTGGTAGTACTAAACGACCGGGTATTGCAATTTCTACCAAAGCCAACTCAAACAATGAAGGATGGAAGGTGCCTCTCCAGAACCCGAAATTTTCTAGTGGAAACCCCCACCCAAGACGTGGGATACAAATCAAAACCAGACCATGGTCAATCACAAACTCACCCGAAAGAAAGGAAAAAGAAAGAAAGAAAGAAGGAGAAGAGGAAGAAGAAGAGAAAAAAAAGAAGATAGGTCCGATTTGTCCCACATATGAACCAGATCGCCGGAGAAGACAACAAGGCAGAAACAGAGGCATCAAAGGTTGTAGAAGAGCATCATCGTGTCCACACAAATCCCGAGGTCATTTAAATCAATTGACCTAGGAGTAACACATCGCAAACTTTTTGTGGGCGAAAGAGTACGACACTATTACATGATCTGGTCCTGCGTGATTCCGCCGGCGGGCTCTGTGCCCTCCATGGCGTCCCCGGGACCACCGTTCGCATTCATGTACTTGACAAAGGTGATACCGAGCGGACGGCCGCCGTATTGATAACCGGTGAACTTGGCTATGCGGGTGTCAGCATGTGCATCCCAATACCAAACCAGCAAACATACCGATCGCTGTCTCTGCTGTCTCTGTGCTGTCAAACTGGACCACACCCGTGCCGCGAGAGCGACCATTGGGCTCGTATTGAATCTCAGCACGGTCAACCTTTCCGATAGTCGAGAACAGATCCACTAGATCTTCGTTGCAGGTAGACCAAGGTAGCTATGAACCCCATACATCAGTATACTGTCTCGCGGCGACCGTTGGGCGCGGTAGGAGGCTTACATTCCGAACATAGATAACCGGGCCCTTCTCGCCCCCGGAGGTTGCAAAATCCGTGAACGGATTGGGGGGCACCGAAGCAGTACCTTCAAAGCCAGGGCCACCGCTAGGGCCACTGTAGCTACCGAAGCCACCACGACCACCGTACCCGCCGCCAAAGCCGCCACGGCCTCCGCCAAAGCCACCGCGACCACCGAATCCGCCACGACCGAATCCGCCACCGAAGCCACCGCGGCCACCGAATCCGCCTGGTCCAGCACCGGCAAAGCGATCCTCGCGAACCTCCAAAGCTCGGCCATGCCAGTCGTAGCCATTGAACTGCTGGATGGCATTGCGGGCATCCTCTGGAGACTCAAAGGCGACAATGCCCGAGCCCTTAGGACGTCCAGTGGCATCGGTATGGACATCAGCACGGATGACGGCGCCTTGCTGAGCTGTTACGAAGTGTTGAGTCAATTACAGATTCAATTTCTCAATGAAGGGTGGAGTGAAAGTTCGCAAACGAGGCCACTGGATGGATGCCTCTGTAGTGTACTTACCTGCTTGGCGGAAAAGATCCTTCAGGTCCTGCCATCCAACATTGAAAGGAAGCTAAAGATCCCTAAGTCAATACTTCTATCTTGCGTGATATTCCATTGACACTCAGGTTACTGGGAAGGGGGGGGAACAAACATTGGACACGTAGAGCTGTCTTCCACCAGCTCCACCGCCAAAGCCAAAGCCGCCGCCTCGACCACCAGCACCACCGCCGAAATCCCCACGAGAGGGGCCACCGGTGAAGCGAGGTTCAGGTTCGCGGTCCTAAAGGACGTCAATACATGAGACAGTCCACCAGGGAAGCTTTCAAGCATTGAAAAGCTCGACGTACCTCGCGAACGTAGACTAGACGGCCCATAAGATTCTGGTTGCTAAGCGTGCTGACCGCATTCTGCGCTTGCTCCCTGGTCGCGTATTCCACAATCCTGTCGAACAATCAGCAAAGACTCCAATGCAATAACAGATCGCATCGCGCAGAAACATACCCGCATCCCTACAGTATCCCGGACGGCCAGGCCCAGCCCGTCAACCCAAACAGTCCATCAAAGCGAACCAACGGGGGAAATGAAAAAAAAAAGGCCAGGAACACAAAGGGGAAAAAGGAACCAGCCACACTACGCATTGGCGCCCACCTTCGACATTCCATTGGGAAGAGTTAAGACGTCGGCAAAGATGACCTCGCCAGCTGTAACACGGCGTGGAAAATAAGCCCCCTCCAAGTCAGCCACGAATTCCAATCCAACAAAAAAAGCGCATCACACATCCGACACAATATGACCCTGCTCACCCTGTCTCATAAAATCTTTCAAGTGATGCCACTTGACATCGTAGGAAAGGTTTCCCACATAGACTCGACGGTCTTGTTGGGAAGACTCGCGTACTGCCTGCATCATTTGTTCTTTGGCGACTGCGCGATCCTCAAACGATCTCGGAGGAGGCGGGTAGCTGCTGCGTCCACCGTAACCAGAACCAGAATGTCCTCCAGAAGCGCCTGGTGCAGTACTCATAGGCGAGCGGGAACGACGTTCACTACGGCGATAATCGTCACGGCTCCGAGAGCGACTCCGAGGAGAATAAGAGCGACGACTACGTCGAGGGCTGCGCGAACGACGACGGGGTGAACGAGACCTCTCGCGCTGCGCGTGGTCAGTATCGTAGTAATCGACCGGCATCGACAGATTGGGGGGGGGCAAAAGAAAGGGAAAAAAGAAAGAAAAAGAAAGAGCAGGGGTGGGTAGAAAAATATGATGAAAAGTGAATGGAAAACGAGATCTGCGCGGTGGCTTTCCAGGGTTGCAATTGGTGTTCCGATACCTTGGGACCGAAGGCTGCCTTCACACCATCGAATTCCAGGAGAGGAGAAGATAGGTCAGGTGACGTGGCTGGGGCGCTTAACAAAGCAATGGAGTAATGGAGGACCCGCGAAGACAGAGTGGGGAGTTCCTTCAGAACTGAAGCTAATGCACTGCCACCAGGGTGTCTTTGGGTGTTGGTCTGTCAAAATAAAAAAAGATATCAAAGGAAAGGAGAACCAAAAAAAAAAATCAGATGGACATGTGATTGGGATTTCTTCAGCAGTGAATACAAGAACAGTGATCTCTGAGGCTTCCATTGAAATATCCACCTCCTAAAACGGGTGGTATAGTTGGTTGGAACTCTGAGCCATGGCCACCCCTCCAAACTGTAGGGATCGGTTGTGATTCTTTGAGTGAACCACATATGGCGTGCAAAGAAGATAACATTATAGAATAAAATTAGGGGCAAAAAGAAGGAAGGAAATCAAAGATAGTATGGAGATAAAATCATTCTCAAGAACGATATATAGAGCAGAGGCACTATGGAAGTGTGTCAAGGGACAATACTTACTTGATATGGTCGATAAACGTCAGCTGAAGAGTATGCCTTAAACGTAAGCGACAAGTCTGACAATCCTCGGATACGAGGAAGTAGAGGCACGAAGACAAAGAAATACCAACGATGATGCGACGGGGGGGATTAAAACAGGGGACAATAAGAGAGAAGAAAGAGTGATGTTGTGAGAGAGTAAGAGAAGAGTTAAAGGAGGGTAACAGCGGGGTGTGAAAAGAAAAAAATAGAAAGAAAGAAAGTAAAAAAAAAAAAAAAAAAAAAAAAAAAAAAAAAAAAAAAAACAAATAGGGCAACGAGGAAAGCAATGAATGCGAATGAATGCGCCCGTCCAATTCAGTCCTGTCTGTCTGACATTCAGTTGGGACGGGGAGGACAGGATGAAAGAGGGGACGCGGTATGATTGGCGTTCCCGTGGGTATCCGAAATGCACGTCTCTCTGGCCGGTGGATGGGTTTGGATAAAAAGTTCAGAAGAGGTTTAGATAAACTGACCCTTCTTAGACCTCCGAGTAGCCGGATTAAGGACCGGGATGGGAGGGGGTGGACGATGATGGGTGGAGAGTAAGGCTACTTACTAGTCCAAGGCACGGCATGAGAGGGGAAAGGGACAAAGTCAAAACGGACGGCCGGTTCCTACAGTAGTGGGAAGCCCGGAGAGTGAGGTGACCTTCAATGGAAAAGTGATAGGGGATGTACAGTACAAGCAGCAATTAGAGACAAGGAGGGGGACAGACAGTTTTGGCAGGTGTCAATCCTGCTGGAATGGAAGATAATCGGGTTCCAGAAAACCATTGAATCCCATCAAAACAGAATATCAAGCAGGGGGAAGAGGGAATGTAAACAAGGGAGAATAAGGACATGGACATCATGATGGGGAAAAAGGTATTTTGATAGTAGACCAGAATGATAATGACCCGAATAATTGATTAGAAACAAAAGCACTGAACAGTCATAGAAACCATGTAGCTAAGCAATGCATCAAATCAAAAAATAAAAAAATAAAAAAAAAACAAGAAACAAAAAAAAAGAAAAGAATTGAGCCACCCACCCATAACGGTCTGTGATGCTGTACTAGTAATCACAAGAGTGAACTGGGGGAGAATGAGAGGAGATGTGTTGTTGTTTGAAGGTCTGGACTGCTGTCACTGGAGAATGTCGATTCCTGAATGGGCGGATGCTTGACACTCCAAACGGATGTCGGAGCAAATCAGAATGACAAAGAGGAAAAGGGGAGCAGAGCAAAGGGGGAAAAAAAAAAAAAAAAAAAAAAAAAAAAAAACCAAAGAAAGAAAGAAATAAATAATATCAATTGGAAACGGAGAATGTCCGCAGAGCTCAGTCAGCGTTGTAATATCGGCAGGGATGGTAGTGCGCAAGTTGACCTTTTCTTTTTCGATTCTTTTGGAAATTTGACTTTTTGTTATCGCTCTCGGAATTTTAATTCCACGCGGGGGTGAGCAATAACTGGGGAAGGGGGAAGGGGGAAATAAGAGAAGAGGAAGTGGAAGAGAGAGAGAGAGAGAGAGAGAGAGAAGAGAGAGAAGAGAGACGGGGAGAGAAAAGAGACTTTGACACCAGGAAGGCGGGCAGGAACACACAAGTACTGTACATACACACTACTGACTAGTATCATTCAATATCATCTGCAATTTGTCAAGTCATCCTGATGAATTATTGTCTATACTATTGATCATCCAATGATATTATTTATCCTGACAGTTGATGTCTCCTACTAGTACTCCTATGCAGTATTGTTCATTCCCCATTTTCAAGTCACCTATCAGTCATGGTTGGGATAAACTTAGCTATAAACAAGAATAGCAATTATAACTATATCATAACAACGCAGAGTCAAGCCCATTCCTCTCATTTATTCGCAATACCTTGCTCTTCTTCTTCTTCTTCTTTTTTAGCCATTACATAGATACATCTAGAACGAAAAACTCAGAAGATCTTCTCAATTAGGAAACTAGCTGTCGACTGTCCAGACCCCAAGACCGAACCATTCAGCCGGGCTTCTTTGTGGGAAACAAATACGGAGTACATGGAGCCTGTCTGTAGCATGAACTTAAATTAATTCAGCAGTCTATTGACCAGGAACAACCCCATGGAGATCCAAGTACGGAGTATGCAGACAGGAAAATCTTAAACATCTCATTGCTCGGCTGAACATGCATACCTAACCTTACTAACATTTGCTGTGAATCTAGTACTCCTACAATACTCCGTACACAAGTTACTATTCCGTAGTAGAAAAGCATCTCACAACTTATCCCAATGGTTCTCCTAATGATATATGTATAAAATAAATAAATAAATAAATAAATAAATAAATATCATTACTAAGTACCAAACCCCCGGTACTTACAAAAGCAACCACAGTCTCTCCGCTGCGTATATCATCTGACCATCTAGTCAATTCATAAGCTTGGCTCCGCTCAGGCCACCGCTTAAGCCCACCCGAGAAAATCCCAACGGGCATAACTTTCGGGGCACCAAAAACCCCCCATCCCAATTGAAATAAACGCAAAAACCACAAAGTAAAGGATCCAAACAACGATGGCACAACCCTTTCATCTAATCCGCTATCAAGCGGTCCTATCCACCCCCAAACGCCAACTCACTTCCCTCCGCACCACCCGCTCAGTAATCCCTCAATGCAGTCGACAACTACACCACCAAAGCCGTCAAACCACCCGTCGCCCGACTGGAACACCGAAAACACACCTCGCATCTTCATTCCCCCCTCCGATCCGACGCTCCTACCACTCCGAACACCACCCTGACCTCCCACCCCACGAATACACCAACTCTCAAACAACCATCCTCTCCGCCGCGCTCCGCCACGTCCCAACGCACGGCTTCACCCGCAACGCCCTGACCCTCGGGGCCCGCGATAGCGGCTTCCTAGACGTCTCGGTGCAGTTGTTCCCGCGCGGAGAATTCGATCTGGTTCTGTTTTGGCTTGCGAGTCGACGGGGATTGTTGCGCGCGAGCGTTGAGGATGGGTTGTTTGAGAAGGATGAGCGCGTGATGGCCGGACAGACCTTGTCGGTAGAGGAGAAGACGAAGTTATTGATTATCAAGAGATTGAAGATGAATACCGAGATTCGGCATCAGTGGCAGGACGTATGTGCTTTTTTTCCCTCCCCCGCACCCTTTTTATACACCCCCTCCCTCCCCATAGAATGGGATTGATTGGGTTGTGCTGATGATGATTGTGATTGATAGGCTCTGGCGCTTATGTCTCTTCTGGAGAATATTCCTCTTTCCTTGTCTGAGTTGCATGCCCTTTCGTCGGAGATCTTGACTCTTGCCGGTGATGCTTCGGTTGATGCGTCGTGGTATACGAAGCGGTTGTCTGTTGCCGCGATTTATGCTTCGTCGGAGGTTGTTATGACTCGGGATCAAAGTCCTGGTCTTTCGGAGACAGAGGTCTTCGTTGATCGGCGCGTGGAAGATAGCACGGCCATTGGGGAGAAGCTTACCGGGTTAAAGCAGTGTTTGGGGTTTATGGGGTCGACGGCTATAGGACTCGGAAGGAGTTGGGGGTTGAAGATTTAATCAGCATCCCTATGTAACCTGTACTATTATTACATCTGAACTTGTGAACTTGCTGGGTGGGGGTATGTTTCTATCATGTGCTTGTCTTAAATATACAGCATGCCAATATTCCTTTTATCAGCTAGAGGGTCCTGTTACATGACCTGGGCTACCGTGAACTTTGGGCGTTCTTCTCCATGCGTTGCTCCAGCCGATGCATCCACCCCTCTGGTCCGACCAATTCGCGTATGGCTTTGCGGTTCGGCGCCAGATCCCACCACGGCTCACGTTGTGAACCACGCTGTTCATCGCGCATCCGTTTCCAATGTTGCTTCAGGTCCCAGTCACGTTGGTTAACAATTCCTGTCAACAGTCCGCACGTGCGACGGTTAGGCTCTACACCTGTAACCTCCATTTCCTGCAGAAGAGAAACCACCCCGGGGATATCATGGCAGCCACGCCAGTAGAAGTAGATCAGCTCATTGTAAAGCCCGGTTGAACTACCGACAACAGCGGAGGCACGGCCATGCGACTTGATCGTGGATCGAAATTGACTGATAAGAGGAGAATTCGGGAAGTGTAAGTTGAGGAGACGGAAAGCCACAAGGAGCATCTTGGGGTAGAGTGCTGTGACAATGGGCTCCACTGGGATAGACGACGGAACCTCTAGTTGAGAGGTTTCGTTGGCGTTAGTAGGAGAATCCGCCGCTTGTCTCTTTTCCAGGCCCAAACCAATAGCTTTTGCTAAGTGGTCATCCCCGAGGTGCTGTAGTATGGAGAATATCCTCTCTCTGCAAATATCCCACACCCCTGTATCTCCTTTGCCCTCGTTAATGGCTGCACGGAGGGCGCGCTCAATACTTCTAGCCTCCTTCTTGACGATCAACTCAATTCCTTGCTCCGTAGATATTTGCTTGCTCTCCAGCAGCTCCGAGATATCGGCATTGCTGTATTCAGATTTGCGGAGTCTGATCTGTAGCTCTATGTTTTGAGGTGTGTCCTGGATTTCTGTATCCACCAATGGATGGCCCTCGGAATTCTTCGACGCAGCTACCCGCTTCTTCCTCTTCTGTATGTCCCTAAGCACCTCGTCGAAAATTTCTGAAATCTGTACCATGTCGTTCTTATCCTCCTCACTCATCTCCGCATTCTGTTTTTTAGTTGTCGCTGAATCTTTCTGAACAGCTACCAGCTGTTCCAACAAATCGCTGAACGCTTCTTTTTCGCCGCGGGTCATGGCCAGAGGCTTCAGTTTCGTAAGGCTAGGCTGGTGCGTCGATACCTTGGAGGCTCGTTGCTGTAAATAACTGCGTCGTGGTGTGGGCGCATTTTCATGCTGGGTCTGATGTTGTGAGTCTAATGGCGTATCTGCACTGGTATCATTTTGAGGCGACTTGTGGGATTCTATTTGCGATTGGTCATCGGGAGTTTTGCTGCTTGAAGTGGAGTATGCTTGCGAGTGGGATCTCAGTAGGCGAGGGAAAGAGTTAGAGAGAGTGCAAGTCTGGTAAAGAAATGGAGCAAGTGAGTTGCGTGTTGTCGCTGCCAGCAAGGTGCGATTAATATGTCCACTCATTGTTTCAGACGGCGATCGTAAAGATATAAACCTCACGAATTCTATTTTTCAAGATGGAGAGCTTTCAGCATGCTTGTCCAATTGTATATGTGCAAAAATCCTGCAAGATCAGCTTGTCACGATGTCTATTCATAGGGTGCTGCAGGACGGAGTAACGATGAAGCTTTTATGTTGACTTCCGCATTGAAATTAGTCTTATAATTAAACATCACGTGACCACGCGGCGCCCCCTGTTCGCGTTTCTTCGCGCGGGTGAAAAGTGCTCAGAACCGTATATCAGACGAGACAGGGACAACACATATCCCCGATATAGAAGAATCCGACACTTCATCATGGGAAATGAAGAGATATCTGAATTTGAGAAGCAACGACTCGCGAATATCGCGGAGCGTGATGCGCTCCTCAAGAAGTTATCACTGAATGCGCAATCCTCCGGCCTCTTCGCGCCGAAGATACCGAATCGCTCAACGGGAGATCAAGCAAAAGCGAAGAAAAAGGCAGCCCCAAAGAAACCCAAAAAACAAGAGGAGTCACCTGCGCCGCGGCGCATGTCCTCGCGACTGAGGGGTATCGCGGCGGAAAGCGAGGTGGCGAAACGAAAAGCAGAAGAGGAGCATCAGGCTTTCCAGGAGGCAGAGAGGGCCAAGAGGGTGCGAAAGTCAGATTCATTTTCGCTGAATGATATATTTGTTTCGGGGCAAAAACTTAGTGTAGATGGCTTGCTCGGCGTCGATGTCGTGACGAAGGGCGTTGCGGTACCTTATCAGCGGACTTTTGGTGACGATGAAATCAGGAAGACGACGGATAAGGAATTGAAGGCGCTGAGGAAGGAGATGAGTAAATTGCAGCTGTGGGAGGCATGGGAGCCTAATCGTACGATTTACGCTTGCTCTATTGCTGTTAGACTTAGAATGCTAATTGTGTTACAGGAATCAAGGTCACCCCC
This sequence comes from Aspergillus coremiiformis, assembly GCA_009193565.1. Taxonomy (NCBI): domain Eukaryota; kingdom Fungi; phylum Ascomycota; class Eurotiomycetes; order Eurotiales; family Aspergillaceae; genus Aspergillus; species Aspergillus coremiiformis. The sequence goes on along the minus strand of ML739034.1, from coordinate 234,198 downwards.
GAGAGAGTGTACACCATGACATTTCATCCTTCGGAGACTAAGCCGTTGATCTTTGCTGGAGACAAGATGGGTCACCTCGGTGTTCTGGATGCATCACAGGATAAGCCAATCTCAATGAAGAAGGAAGATGACGACGACGAAGAGGACGATGACCCTGACCCAGTTCTGACCACCCTCAAACCACACACCCGCACAATAAGTTCCATGATAATCCATCCTTCCAAACCTACCCATCTGTATACAGCTAGTTACGATAGCTCCATCCGAGAAATGGACCTGGAGAAGACAACGTCAGTTGAACGGTACGCCCCAAATTCAACTTCAGACGATGTTCCGTTGTCTGGCCTGGACATGGCTGCAGATGACCCGAACACTCTCTACTGGACTACTTTAGAGGGTGAATTTGGCCGATATGATATACGCACACCCAAAAAGGACTCAGTGGCCGTCTGGCGCCTGTCCGAGAAAAAGATAGGCGGCTTCTCCTTATTCCCGACGCACTCGCACTACTTTGCGACGGCTAGTCTGGACCGAACCATGCGACTTTGGGATATCCGAAAGCTATCACATCGTGATCCTGTTCCCGTGGGAGAACACCAGAGCCGATTGTCAGTTTCGCATGCGGCGTTCAATAGCGCGGGGCAGGTGGCAACCTCTTCTTACGACGACAGTCTGAAGCTGTATGACTTCGGTGCTAAGGGGATTGCTTCCTGGAAGCCAGGACATACCATTTCAGATAGAGAAGTGAAGCCTGATACAGTGGTACGGCATAACTGTCAAACCGGACGATGGGTTACAATGTATGGGCCCTACCCAAGAGTTATGATTACCAGGTGAACGCGAGGACTAACTGAACTTGATTACAGTCTCCGTCCTAAATGGCAACTGAACCCCCAATCGCATATACAACGATTCTGCATCGGAAATATGAATCGCTTTGTCGATATTTACAGCAGCTCGGGTGACCAGTTGGCGCAGCTTGGAGGCGACAGCATTACTGCTGTTCCCGCTGTGGCAGTCTTTCATCGGAGTAAGAATTGGATAGCCGGTGGCACAGCTAGTGGGAAGATATGTTTGTGGATGTGAATTGGCGATGTTGTGAGCATCGCCTGCCTGTAATTGTTAATTTTCAGTTGCCTTTCCTTTTCTCCGAACATCCTGGGACCTATGTGTATATTGACATACTGTGCTTAGTCCTATGTTCATTGTTCAGTGTCATACTCTCTGGGGGCTAATGATTATATGGAATTCGGATCCAATTTTATAGGGCATTCGCATTCCAAGCACGTTATCCGGCAGGAGTAGTGGTTTATCCACGTAGATTGGATACTCATTTCATCTATGCCAAAAAAAAAAGGAAAGAAAAAGGGAAAGGCACTATTTACACAAATAGAGACACTGTTCTTCGCAATAGCCTGATTTAACAAGACCTTTGCTGTTCACAGCAACCCAGGACAATAGTATATCACATCCAACGTTGCTCGCAGGATCTCTCGCTTCCCACGTCAAAAACAGCAATCAGAGCAGGGTATCAACACCATGACAAATGCTTTCCAAAAAAAAAAAAAAAAAATTTCAGGAGAAGTAGAAGAGAAACGCGTCAAGTCATGAGCACATGTGTAGGGGGAAAGGGAAAATATACACCCGAAGATGTAGGGATTTGTTCGCACAGATCCGCCGTGTTATACAAAACCGTTGCCACCTGCTAAATTTTTTATGAGCGATCATTCCAGCCTCCACAGTCGCTCAAACCGAGGTAAAAAACGCAATTCAAGATGAAAGAGAAGGTGGTGACCCAGAGGGGGACGATACAAACAAAAAATGTGAGAAGGTAAGAGCATGTAACAGACATGCCATCGTGTATCGGTGCCATGACGTGTGGATAGCGGAAAGCTTATATAGAGAAGCAACCCAGGCTGTTGCCGTAAGGGGGTCAGAATTCATTTCGAAGTTCTTCATGGGATTGCTGTTGAGTATGGTCTCGGTCCTTGGCTCGGCGCCTAGATGTAGCCGGAACAAAATCGAAGAATCGGTACTTGCTCGCGGTCTCTCTGGTTAGACTGGACCTGCGAGGTTTGGAAGAGTCTGGATATTCAAGAGAATAAGTAGAAGAATTTTTGGAACTGCCAGTGCTATCGCGGGTGTCGGACCATCGCGGTATGGAAAAGGGCACCCGACTCTGGTCCCATGTCGCCGACGAAGAGCTTGGAGGGGTTTCATCATCACCATCAGCGGCATAGTCAGTAGACCGGCGAGGGATGGAAGGCCGTGAAGCAAAGTAACCGATTGAGTTTCGGTGACTTCCAGTAACAGACGCAGCTCCCGCTATTGCCGTCTCCGTGGCCGGGGTAGTGGGTTTAGAGCTCTCCTCGTAGAAAGTGGCCGACCGTTCCATAGAATCGACAAGTTCCTCCCACTTAACCTCAAGATCTCCACTTGGGCGCTCTGCTTGCTCGGCCTTATTCAAGCATTCCCTAGTCCGTCGGTCAAGTTGAAGCGCCATATCATGGAACTTTTTGACTGCCGGATCAAGCTCCACATCGTGCAGTCTGTCAGGTGCTGCTTCAAGCCATATCCGGATCAAAGCCGCAAAACTCCGCGGGTGGTCTATCAAGAAAGGAAGACTGGGGAAGCCTTCTCGTGATGTGGGAGGTAAGCGGCCGAGGATTTGAATTGGAGTGGCATAAGAGGGAGTGACGATCGGAGTTGGCCGTTCGGCGGGTATCGCACAAATTGAATCCACGAATTGTTTGAATTCTACACGGTTGCCGACCAGGAACTTGTTCATCGGTTCCATCCAAGGTTCTTTGTTTCCGAAAGTAGTCATGTTCGCCAGGCCTTGTAAAGCCTTCGCAATCAGGGTCAAAGTACGTTGGGCTCGAGGGCGAGGGTGATCTACGTTGCGTTAGCCGAAAAAGTTGAACGGGTATGAAAGACAGTGGGAAGAGAAGAGGTGCTGTATACCTTTGAGCAATCCAAACAGCTTCGGATTAAGGATTGCTGGACAGAAGAATCGCAGAAACAAAAAGCCCGAAACGCTGCTATAGGTGACTGTGCGAAGAAAATCGCCGTAACGATCTTCGGCGCACGCCCTAACATGTCGAAAAATGAGCCTCAACTCAGAGGGGCATCGAGACACGGAGGCCGAAATCGATTTCCAGACGCTGGTGGTGAGGGAGATAAGATTTCTCCAGTTGCGTTCTAGATCATCCGAACGATGCACGCGAGAAGGATCTACTTCACACTCCGGATCGCTCTCGTCTATACCACGTAGGCGTTCCCCGATCGTTTCTTCAAGATACTCCTTCCCCAGTCTACGCATATGGTAGTCTAGCGCCTTCGTGAGGAGGGAGTTCCCTCGGAAAAGGAGATTGGCCTCCACGGTTGCAGTTCGCCCCAAATCCCTTACGAGGACTTCTCTATTCTGCATGGTTTCTCTTGTATCATTGGAATGCATCCTTGTAGTATATCTAAGCCTGTTCGCGGTTGAGTCCTTGTGGACCCCGTCGATTTCATCTTCGACCAAGGCTGATATCCATTCCACGGTTGTCCCCGACACTTGAAAGATGTTTATCAGTGCCTCAGAAAGTAGCGTGAGTTCGGAAGATAGAATCTGGGCCATGTTGATGGTAAGTCCATTAGTGAAAGAGTGGAGAAGCTCAGACATTGGAGTGTATTCATGGGACATAAGAACGACCGTTTCCTCCATCCGAGCTCTCATCAGCATCTCGCCTACGGGCTGGTCTCGATCGTCTATGATAGACCACCATTTCTCGATCTCCGCGCCCGGCTCCAAGTCATCCAGGCGAAGTTCTACTCTCCCAAAGGTTGCGTCATGAGAGGATAACTCGACGTCATCCAACACGCGCATAGGATAGGTTTCCTGATTCAACGCATACGACCCGTGTGCAATGAGCGACCAATCCTTCTGGGTTGGGTTGGGTGTCTTCACGAGTATCGAGACTTGGGACAAGACAGGCGGGAGGTCATTAAACGTAAAATCCTCCCGCCAAAAGGGGTTTGCTGTGCGGTACTTGATGGCGGTTTTGGCTCTAATCTCTCCATCTAGCAAGACTTCGGTATAATAGTCATTGATAGCGCCCGTTGGGGTCGAATTGCTATGGGATCGGGACTGCTTGCGACTTCGAGGGGCGTCCTCGGCCCTATTACGGAATAATTTTGCCTCGGTCACTCTCACAGAGAGCATCCTCTCAATCCGGAACATATCCGCCATAGAGGTTGCAGTCGCATCAGACCCTGGAGCCTTGACCGAATTGTCCTCGATTGACGTCTCAGGGCCATATAGTTCTGGGATTGTGAAGGCGCGTAGAAGAACGAACCATACCTCAAATAGCACTCGACTCTCGAGGGCCAGATACACCGGACGTGTCAACCCTGATACCGAGTGTGCCGCGTATTGCGGATATATAGCAATACAAAACTCGTCCTCCAAAACAGACGAATTCAACCGTTGCACGGCACAGCGGGAGAGCTGAGACAATTGGATGCAGCTCACAAAGGTAATATCAGATTCGGGGAAAAGTTTAAAGATGCCATTTTCCTGCAGCGTGCAGCTGACTCTTTGCCAGGATGAGGAGAGTGCGCGTTGCTGTCGGTATGTTGACACCCGGCGACCAGACGAAGGCCGAGGACCTGAGGCATTTGGTCTATCCCACAGGAGCATTTTACCCACTTTAATAATGGCCGGTTCTTTCTGAGCCGTGCTTTCAGAATTTCTTCGACGGTCGGCAAGACGACGGTCACCTATCGCAACCGATTGAGGCTTGGTCATCTTGTTTTGAACGCCTTTTGGTCGGATTGGCTGCCAGCATAGCAAGGCTGCGAGCCATGAATCGAACGTTTCGCTTACATGGGGCCTTAATTCCACTCCCAGGCCGGAGGTAAAGGTGGATACGCTGAGATAGTTCGTCCGAAGCTCTGGGTCGACAAGTGAGCGGACCTGACAGCCGCGAAGGTCCGGTATTAACGTCTTCGCTAACGCGGGCTCCCCCTTAGCCTGATATATTAAGCTTCCCGTAGCAACATTGATGGCGCAATAACCGGACGTCCAAGCCGTGGTGGAGGCAGTACGGAAAGAAAGAATTCCATGCATCCTTCCGCATGTGGTCTTCATCAGCTGCAGGATTTTCGCAGAATCGGTACTCGACAAAGGAGATGGAGGCGGATTGGGAGAGACACTCGCCAAGAAGTTCGAGCTCCCCGAGGTTCGACTGGCCCGTTGACGCCCGAGAGTTTGACTTATATAAGTAGGCGATTGTATTGATGGATATCCGATGGAGCTAGTTTGTTCGTCTGAGTGTCTTGACTGAGTAGTTGCGGCATTGACGGAACCTAGGCGGCCCCGATTCTTGAGGTAAAAGGAATTCGGCGAAAGCTCACTGCGCTGATCCTCCAAAGTGGTGGTGCGGGATCGCGCCCGCTGGCTCTTGGATTCCACTTGAAACTCTTCCTCGTCGCCCGCTGGATGGTAAGCTTGGAAGTCGCGACGAGTGTCTAGGTTGGAGGGTCTTGCTCTGGCGGTCACACGAGGCGAAGGGGCTGCGCTCGAAGAGAGATGCTCTGCGTCCGACAAAGGAGAATGGTTTGCGGTCTCAGAGGTGGAGTCTGGCGTTACTGTGCGGATGCCTGTATCCCTGAAGCTGTCGGGGTAAATCATGCCATGACGATCCCTAGAGGACGACTTTTTGCTTGGGCGCCGTTCCACAGGACGACTGTAAAAGCCTTGATGTATAGAGTTCCGTTTAGGTCCATTTGAACCTTCGGACTCCATCTTGTTCGGTAACGCACGGTGAAAATTGGACAGCAGCGGCACTCTCAAGAGCGGTCGCTACAAAACACGCAGGATGCAGACAGACACACGCACGCACGCACACACATGTACACATATACTCGGCAGAAAATGTTACCTTGCAGAACGTCGGCACCCAACGTACGCTGCGCAACCGTCCTCGAACAATGGAGGGTCAGTGTCATCCAATGGGTCACGAGCTGAACGCATGGAGTCCGGGAAGAGGCCGACAAGTCGAGTCGCACATTCGGTCGAGGCCGGCGCGTTTAGAAACCCAGGCGATAGGCGAAATGCGAGGGGAACCGAGATCTGACACGACCCCCCGAACGGCAGGTTGGGTTCAGGGGCGGCGGGAGGAAGAGAGTGAGGGGAGTGTAAAATTCAAGAGGGAAAGAAAAAAACAAAAATAAAAAAAAAATAAAAACACAAGTTGATGACGGGAAGTTGGTAGTGTTGGAGTGGACTAAAAGAGAAAAGAAAAAGAAAAGGAAAGTAATAAAATAATGAATACGGAGTAATAATAATCGAAAAAGAAAATGGAAACCAAAAGGAAGGTTAAAAAGCAGTACGGAGTAGTAGTAAGTAACCAGTCAGTCCTCTGAGGGTCAACGCTGTTAAGTCTGTTACGTTAGGTGGTAAGTACGGGAGTGGTTAGTACGGAGTAGTGATAGTACTTACGGAGTACTTCGTACTACTACTTAGTACTAGATACGTTCTAGGAGGAATTAAGGTCTCGTCGGTTGGCGGCAAAAGATTGGTTCAGCTAAACCAACCGGGTAGCGTGATATCATGGGGAAAGGAAAAGCTTAAGAATATAATAAGAGAGAAAAGAAAAGAAAAGAAAAGAAAAGAAAAGAAAAAAAAGAAAAACAAACCTGCATCAGTAGTACTCCGTAGGAATGATTTCTGTCGGTAAGTGAGGTTTATTTTTGGTATTTGGTTTTGCTGTCAAATTCTCTGGGGCAATCCAATTTTGTGGTTGATTGATTGATTGATTGATTGAATTTATTTGTTTTACCCTAACGGTATAGCAGATCACTCTCTCGATACCTTCTCCTCCCAACTAATCTAACAGTGGTTGAATAGACCCTTGTTTGTCAGTTACTCTCGGAGATTAATAATAATAATAGTGTCCAAAAAGGTTCGACAACGAGGAAAAGGAAAGTATGAGAAAGGTAAGAGGCGGTGTTGAACCTCACAAGGTTTGAGTAGGTGAAGTCAAGGAATCCCCAACGGTATAAGAGGGCCGTATTAAGACCATGGCCCTTTGGAGTTCAAGAGAACCAGACGGCAGAGAAAGAAAGAGAAAGAGGGGAAACAGCTCACACAATGGGTCTGCTACCTAGTACGAAAACTAAGTACTGTTATCATACAAAATGGGCTTCGAAACCAAAACCCTCTACGGAGTACGGACTCGAGTACTCAGAATAACTTAATACTAGTATTCGATAATTCTACTCCGTACATGATGATGATATCAGGAGTACTACATGGCAATGACATGGAGATCTGAGTAGAGAGAATACGGAGTACTACTCTATGTCACAAGGCGGAGAGGAATCGCTTCCTGGACAATAATACTATTGCTTTACTAGCTTGCTAAAGTTATTATTACTAAGGTAGGAAAGATGATATTATACTACTAATCTAGAGAAATGGAAGGGGACCCATCCTTCTACAAAAACTCATACCACCAAGTGGCCCCTCACAAATTAATCATCATGTGCATAGTACATACTAGATAGTCTACAAAGTTATCTACCTACTCTGTGATGGTCCTGAAGAATAAGATTTTCTCGATATTCTATTTGTTTTCTGTTGTGTTCTGAATTTTGAATGATAATTTATGGTAAATGCTTTTGATTGTTCCCGTCCCATTAGAGTTGCTCTTTCTCTCTCTCTCTCTCTCTTTCTTTCTAAAAAGAAAAAAAAAAAGAGAAAAGAAAAGAAAAGAAAAAAAGAAAAATTTGCCTGTAGTAATGATAAGATGAAGTAGGATACACTATTGGCTTTGGCTTACCTTTTAGTCTTCATATTCTTGTGATGGCCACTGAAACTATGATTCGACCATCTAACAGGATGGATACTCCGCAACTGTGCCACCTCTCTGAAGTGGATTCCAAGAATGGCAACTCATTGGTATCGAATCATCACCAAAGAGGTAGAAACAATAACCCAGTTAATTGAGGTCCCGATCTTTACTGGCGTGAAGTTAATGACAATCCAAGAGGCGCAAGGAGTACCGTGAACAAGGATGTCTTCTAGTAGTACAGAGTACAGAGTACTCTGTACTCTGTAATACAAACTGCAATATGGCTGTCCACCAGTGGAGTGAACCGGCACCGCTGGCTTAGTGGGACTCCCTATCTCCGAAAGTATGCCGATAAAAATGGTTGAACTGATCCTCCCTCAGGGACGGTAAGCTAGGCGGCAAACTAATGATAATCGTCACAGGGGTCTGTTTCACCAGTATTCCTGCCACGCTTATTATGATTGTTAGATAACTTTACCTACGTTAACACTTAGACAGAGAGTGGATCAATGTCCCCTACTACTTTTTCCGCTATGTGATACGAGATTAAACTGAATGTCTTACAAGATGTCCTACGGAGTACGGAGTAGTCCTAGTACAACTACGGAGTAGAAAAGGATCTGGCGTGGTGATGGTCAGGTGGTCTGCAGACCATTGCGCTATGGAGTTTGGGGCTCAACATCATGGACGGGATTCATTACTAGATACCTACTATGTACATAGCAGCTTCTAGGCGCTAGACTTTTGTCTGTACGTATTTACTATTGTCTACCTCGTCTCAGTTGTCATTGCTCTTGGTACGGACAACTAGCGAAGAGTGCATGTTCTTTATAGTACTCTGTACTCCTTACTCCGTCTATTAAGGTAGTAAAATCTGAGAGGCATTTGATGCTTTTCAAATCTATCGTCAGGAACTGATTCTTGTTGAATATAGCTACTTACAAGCACATAAGGGAGAGTACATACAGTAAATTGCCTCCCGATGTATGTAGACTAGTAAAGTCACGGTAGTTACTGTACTCCGTCCTCCGTACAGAGTACATACATACATACATACATTCACGATCTGTGGATCTTAAGACTTGGAACTAAATGAACAATGATGGAGATAACCACCCTCGTATCTTTTTTCTCTCTTTCCCCCCTCTTTATTAACCAACCCTTGTACGGGGTTGGACCAATTGATACATGATTTTATGTATGTATGTACAGTACTCCGTACCCCGTACTTACTACTACAAGTACTCTGAGTATCACAGCCCACGTTCGACAGATGCAGGAACAATCCATGGCGACAATACCTGTTATACCACGGTATACGATCACACCAATGCATGGAAGTTGTAACTTGTTATTCTTTCCCCCTCCACCCCCCTGCAGTGGAACATGTCTCGGGATTTCTAGAAAAGTATTCTGGTCCCTGTACTCCGTATGCATTCCCCAGCTTACGGAGTACTGCAACTCTCCAACAACCTAAGTCATGCGGCTGGCGTTTTCAGAAGAGAGAACACCAGCACGCCCCGCATGAATGAAATGGAAGCTGAGGATCTGATCTATTACAGCCAATGAGCAGGGTCTGGTAGCAGCTCATGCCGAGATAATTTGCACAGACAACTTAGTTACTCGTGTCGTCAAAGACTTTTGACTCAATTTCTGATCAGGTTGGTGCTGTACGTAATCATTGGCAGTTCATGGCACCATTTTCGGTCTTTCTCGGTCTTTGCCCAGTGGTAGGTCTTTGGGTCCTGCCGGGTCAATTAATAATCCATCACGGTCACATGATTCATATCTGATTTTTCACATGACTTTGACTTTGCGAGCCTCAGGCTACAGTTTGATATGGGCGTGACCGGCTGCATCATAGCTTATCACGAGGACTGACCGTATGCTGCTGCTTGTCAACCACCTGCTAGTACCTTCTACACTCCCGGTAGTCGACTCTTCCTCCCTTGTTCAACTTTGCTTCAATAACTCCCTTCAATCTAGCACAAAAGGCCTCATTACATTGCCACCAAATGCTTCTTGCTTTGCTTTACCAGTAAAGAAAACCAGTTGATTTTCGCATTTAGGTTCAAGTGACTGATATCGACTTATCATGTCTTCACCTTCATAAATGTCCTTTAACTGACGCTTTTATCCTGGCTCAAAGACAGCTACAATGCACTGCTGTGTGGACAGCTCGTACAGATGTGATTTGGTTAACCTTACAAGATCTCTAGCCCAAGATGATGACATCAAACATTCTATCCCGCTTCCTTCCTCCGAACGGCTCGCCGTCAGTGTATGAAACGCTTCGACAACAGGACACTGATTCTAATCCTTCCGACGTTGAGGAACGTGCAGGTTTAGCATTCGAAGATGACCAGAGGAATCAATTTAGCGATCGTGAGTTGGAGGAGGTCATGGCCGACGCTAGGAGAGACGGTATACGGAGTCCGAGTCCAAGCCCGAGCGAGCCATTCCTGACACGACAGAGCCCACGAAGAGCATCTGCCAAAAATTCCGTTAAACCTGACTCCCGTCAGCGGAAGTATGGCCGTCCTCGGTGGATGCATCATGACCCCGAAGACGGCGATGATGATGTGCCGCCTTCCCTTCTAGTAGAAGGACACCAGGATGACGATGAAATGAAAACCCGACTCCCCCCTCCTCCTCCTTCCCATCGCCACCTTGAGCGAGACCATTCTATTGCCCCCGGACCCTCATCAGGTGGAGATCGGGCTCGCTGGAACACGGCCAGGGAACAACTGCCTCTCCATAGTGACTATCGGAGGCAAAATCCCGGGGTAATCTGGTCGCTGGGGCATCCCAATTTGGCAACAGTGGACCCTAAAGAGAAAGCTATGTGGTTGTGGGCAAATGTCGAGAACCTTGATAATTTTCTGAAGGATGTTTATACATACTTTCTGGGGAATGGGATTTGGTCCATTTTGCTGAACCGGGTCTTGAGCCTCCTGTACGCCCTTACCTGATATCCATCCTGATTTCTACTTGATAATCCACGCTAACGGATACACCAAACCATTGCAGGACGTTTGCTTTTGTTGTGGGGTTTAGCACATTCCTCACCAACTGCATTGATTATCGCCATTTTCGAGGAAGTAGAAAAATGGATGACATACTCATTCAACAATGCACTAAGAAGATGTCCATGTCTTCTACCTTGTTACTCTGGCTGCTGACCGTCTTTTGGATTGGAAAGTCATTTCAATACTTGATAGATATCAGAAAGCTCAAGCACATGCATGACTTTTACTACTACCTACTTGGAATCTCTGATGGCGAGATTCAGACGATCTCCTGGCAGGAGGTCGTGAGTCGACTGATGACACTTCGAGATGCCAATCCTGCCACTGCTGGTGCCGTTTCTGCCAGGCATCGCAAGTTCATGGGCAGTCAGTCCAAGCAGCGGATGGACGCTCACGATATTGCAAACCGACTGATGCGCAAAGAGAACTACTTGATTGCTTTGGTGAACAAAGACATACTAGATTTGACACTCCCAATACCGTTCCTCCGAAACAGACAGCTATTTTCACAGACTCTAGAATGGAACATCAATCTTTGCATTATGGACTATGTTTTTAATGAACAGGGCCAGGTGCGAACGTTGTTCCTAAAGGACACCCATCGAAAAACCTTGAGCGAGGGTTTGCGGCGGCGATTCATCTTCGCAGGAATCATGAATATCTTCGTCGCCCCTTTCATTGTTGTTTACTTCTTGATGCATTATTTTTTCCGCTACTTTAACGAATATAAAAAGAACCCATCCCAGATTGGATCCCGGCAGTACACCCCCTTGGCCGAATGGAAGTTCCGCGAATTCAATGAACTCTGGCATCTGTTTGAGCGTCGAGTCAACATGTCTTATCCTTTTGCTAGTCGCTATGTGGACCAATTTCCCAAGGATAAAACCGTCCAGGTTGCCGGCTTTGTCGCGTTCGTTTCGGGCGCCTTGGCCTCCGTGTTGGCTCTGGTATCAATTATAGACCCGGAATTATTCTTGGGCTTCGAAATCACACATGACCGCACCGTCCTGTTCTACTTGGGTATTTTTGGCTCTGTATGGGCTTTTGCCCGAGGCTTGGTCCCGGAAGAAGCGAATGTTTTTGATCCCGAGTACGCACTTCTCGAAGTGATCGACTTCACCCACTATTTCCCCAACCACTGGAAAGGGCGGTTGCATAGCGATGAAGTTCGGAAGGAATTTGCAATGCTTTACCAGATGAAGATAGTTATCTTCTTGGAAGAGATACTGAGCATGATTTTTACGCCGTTTATCCTCTGGTTCAGCCTGCCTAAATGCAGTGACCGCCTTATCGACTTCTTCCGGGAGTTCACCGTGCATGTGGATGGCATGGGCTATCTCTGTTCATTTGCCGTGTTTGATTTCAAAAAAGGCACCAATGTCATCTCTCAAGGCGACCCGGGTCGACGAGAGACCGGGAGGCAGGACCTTCGGGCAGACTACTTTTCAACTAAAGATGGCAAAATGCTCGCATCTTACTATGGGTTCTTGGACAACTATGGTGCCAATCGCGCTGGGAACCCGTCCACACGACGTCAGTTCCATCCTCCGCCTGCCTTTCCCACGCTGGGATCGCCGTCTGCTGTTGAAATGGGTAATATCTGCGAACGGCTGGACCGGACACACACACGGCATGGCCCAGCTGCTGCTTTTATGGGCCATCAATCGGGGCTGGGACCTGGCTTCGGGACCGCAGGCTTTGGTGATCACATATCGCCCGCGCCATCCATCCTCCTCGATCCGCGTCATCAGCCAACGGCATCAGAGTTTCGGGCGGCAACTCGTTCCACTGCTTATCCGCGCTTTAGGTCTTCGCGTCCAGTGCGCTTGACTGACCCAATCGAGGATGACAACGAATCATCTTCAGCGGAGAACCGCAGTGCCACTGTCAAGAAGTCACCGCATACCGCAACAGGATCTAGTGGTGGTGCTATTGGTACAAGTGACAGCAACCTGGGGGAGTCTTGGCGGATGAACTTAGTGGAGGATGAGAACGGCAAGGATGGGGGTGAGGAAGGCGAGAATGTCGAGGAGATTGCTGGGAACGCAGGGGTTTTGGGGCTCATCCAGCAGTTTCAGCGAGCCAGCAAGGACAACCGAGGACGCACCACTGTTGGAATATAAGGGTGGATGAACATGTCATCCTTAAGCTTCTTGGTCGGTAGGTATCTAGAGGATCGTGACTCCGTTTAGCTACTCTAGCTCGCATAGAAGTTTGGAGGTTTTCACATCCTGTACACGAGCGCGCGTTTATACTCCGTACTGAGTGGATATCCAAGCTTGAGCATATCCGTCATCGGGTCGATTACATAAGGGGACCGATGTTGCCCCTGGTCACGGGGGTTATTTTTAGAAACGGTGAACCCTTCAGGGTCTCTTGACTGCCGTAACTCCATACTCCATACGGAGTACTACTAGATAGTACTTGTTCTCATTCAACAAATCCATTTGGCTTCTCTGGGTGCCATTGTTAATGAGTTTTTTTTTTTTTCTTCCATGAAAGGGTCACCATAGGTATGTATGTATGTATGTACAGACTTACTAGGTTGTATGTACAGTACCTAAGGTATCCATGAACGGGAAGAAGATGATATAGGCCAATTGACCTGAAACAGTCTGGATTCTTGCATTGACCGCTGATCCGGGGGGGGGGATTGATTGATTCCTAGGTTACTACTCCGTATCTATCTATCTACTGTACTCCGTACGGAGTACTCCGTACAGTTAGCCCCTCCTCTCTTTCTACTCCTAGTCCTCCGCACCGGTGTTTGAGAAAAGAGGAAAGGCTACGGAGTATCAACCTAATGTTGCCGGGTATCCCCACTACATCACCTTTAACTGATTGGGCCACTTCAAAGCCTAAATGTTATTCTTCGGGTTTCATTAGTGCTTAGAAGTTAGTAGAGTCGATAGGGCAACGCAATGGGCAAATCTCAGTCCCGCTTGAGGCACTCGCTCTTGGCTTTCCCTTCCTGTTGATGAGTTTAGTACATACGTAGGCCTGGATGGGGAAAGGAAAAATTCCCCCCCCCATTTCAAATATTCCCTATTGGGAACAGGAAAAGTCACAGGTTCCTTTCATTACGATGCTTGATGGAGTATGGAGTAGTGAAAGCGCTCTCCACTTTATTCATCCAATATACTTAATTTTTTTCTCTCTCTCTCTCTCTTTTTCTTTTTTGTTATTTGAACTTAATCCTACGGGCTCTATCCGTACCTAGTATTCTTCCTTTCTCTTGGCTAGACTTTCGTCTCATATCATTATCTCCTGATCCCTGACGGTCGTTTACGGTTTCCCCCTCTTGTCTGTCCCCTTTTGATCGATTTTTGTTTCTTTTCTTTCTTTAATGTCTCTCTCCATCTTCATTTCCACTCCTTCCTCTATTTTCCAGATCGCCAATTCTCTCCCTTGCGCTTGTTTCCCCCGAGGTAACGTCGCCTACCATGCTTCGAGCTCGGCGATATCGGGTTCTTCTAATCTTTGCGGCCGTTTTTGTCTTGGCCTTCATTCATTTTAGTCGATCTCGTGAACCCCCTACCGTGACATTATCGGATGTGCCTCCCGCCGCGGATAACAAGGGACCTGCACCTGCTGCACCAGAAACCCCTCTCGCAACACCTTTATCAAAGGGCTCAACTAATTTCGATGTATCCGATGAAAAGGATCCGTGGCAGCGTCCTCACTCGGACAGTAGTTTATCGGGCCCGGAACATCCCAAACTGTCGAACGAAGCGCAGTCCAAAGAAGATGAACCTCCTCCGTTCCAGAATGAATATAGCTCACCAGGTCAGGGTAGACCAGATATGGGCCATCCTGAGGATCAACCGACACCCCATTGGAAGAAAAGGCCAGAGCGATACCCCGTCGCACCCGCAGATTTAATCAAACTACCGACGAGCAAGTCCAAGTCTCTTCCGAAACTACAGGCGAAATTCTCCGACGAAGCATCCGAGGATAAGGTTAAGCGGTTAAGCAGACTGTCCGCCATCAAGGCGACATTTGAACATGCATGGAATGGGTATAAAGCATCTGCCATGGGCCACGATGAGGTTTTACCGCTCCGCGGTGGATTTCGCGATCCCTTTAATGGGTGGGGGGCAACACTTGTTGACACGTTGGACACTCTTTGGATCATGGGGTTGGAGGAGGAATTCTCCATTGCTGTGGATGAGGTGAAAAAAATTGATTTTACGACTAGTAAGAGGATGGAGATCCCGGTTTTCGAAACGGCAATCCGATATCTTGGTGGTCTATTGGGTGCCTACGATATCTCGGGACATAAGTACGACTTGCTTCTGGAAAAATCTGTTGAGCTGGCGGAAGTTTTGATCGGTGCCTTTGATACACCCAACCGGATGCCGATGCTCTTTTACAGGTGGAACCCGTAAGTTTCACCGCGGTATGGCCTCTTCATAAGGCTGAACTAACGTCTTATGCAGCGATGCTGCACCAAATCCCCATCGGGCTAGTATGATGTCCATTCTTGCTGAACTAGGCTCTCTTTCTCTGGAATTCACTCGCTTGGCTCAGTTGACCAGGAATAACAAGTACTATGACGCAATCGCACGGATTACGAACGAGTTGGAGAAGTTCCAGACTCAGACTAGCCTCCCCGGCCTCTGGCCGATGAAGGTTGATGCTTCTGGGTGCACAGTCGGTAAGTCGCCTGGCCATGAGGCTCCGCGCGATGTACCACGGAACGTCTCTACTCCAACGAGTTCCCCGACGCCGGCTGAGAGCATGGTGTCTACCCCAACAGATGTGGAAAGTTACAAAAATCTCATAGATCCACGTCAGCTTCATGAGGATGCACAGCCAGCCACTTACGACTCCATCATCCCACAGGACTTAGGTCCAATACCGGACAGAATACCGACCTCAACGGGAGAGACCGCTGAGTATTGCAAAGGGGGCCTTACCAATGCCCCGGGATTCCTTCAATTTGGTCTGGCAGCTCCAGGAGATTCAACGTATGAGTACCTGCCTAAGGAGTACATGCTTTTAGGTGGTCTCAACGATCAGTATCGTAAAATGTACCACAAAACCGCAGACGCAGCGCGAAAGCATCTCCTATTCCAGCCCATGATCAAGGAAAACCGTGACATCCGGTTTTTAGCTACGGTTACTAAACTACGACCTGACGCCGAGTTTATCTATGAGTATGAGGGTGCACATCTGACCTGCTTCGCCGGCGGCATGTTTGCCGTAGGGTCTAAGTTATTCGGAATTGAAAGTGATCTTGATATCGCCGCCAAATTGACAGATGGATGCGTGTGGGCGTATGAGTCCACCAGGACCGGTATAATGCCCGAGGGATTTACGATGATGCCTTGCAAGAAGGATGTACCATGTGTATGGAACGAGGCTGCGTATTGGAGGGCTTTGGATCCTAATGAGGAACAACGCATTGCTCAAGGTAGGCAGCAGGAAGCGTTTAGCGCGAGGATGGAGGAAAAGAAAGATGAACTGGGTGGGTTCCAGACCAATGCCACGTTTTTCTCCTCCAAAACTCCCCGCGAGAAGCGTGACCCCGAGCGAGGCAATTGGCATGTCATCTCCAAGCCTACACAAACTCCCAAGTCCAGTGAATTCACCGACGTAGAGGGGCGAGACTCCAGACAACCTTCGAAAGACTTGACGCCATCTCACGAGGAATTTGTTTTGGCACGGATTAAGAACGAGCATCTTCCTCCAGGTATGGTCCGTATTAACTCTCGCTCCTATCTTCTCCGACCCGAGGCCATTGAGTCCGTCTTCATCATGTATCGCCTCACTGGCAAAGAATACTGGCGCGAGAAAGGTTGGAAGATGTTTGAAGCCATCTCCAAGTACACCCGTACGGAGGTGGCGCATTCTGCGATCCAGGATGTCACAGTAGAACATCCCATAATGTCCAATGAGATGGAATCATTTTGGCTGGCGGAGACGTTGAAATACTTCTATTTACTCTTCAGTGACCCGACTGTCGTGAATCTAGATGAATACGTTCTGTAAGTTCACCCTTGAAACATGCTCTATCATCTGAATCTTGAAGTTAATAACCGGTCCTTGCAGGAACACTGAAGCTCACCCTTTTAAACGGCCCGTATATTAATGTTCTTTATATTGTCAGCTTAGATTTGGTTGTTTTCTGTGTAAAAAGAGTACTGTGATACCAGGGAGAAAGTCCATGAGTATGTAGACTATACACGTCCAAAATGTGAGTCTCTTCTCCGACGTGAAGAGAATAGAAGTAGGGAGTAGACTGAGAACTTGAATGTTAAGTAAAGACTCGAAAAGACCAAGACTGCGGGTGTTGAGGTAAAACTATAGAAAGCCTTAGGCCACACCCCGCCGCCGCCGCCGCCGCCCGCCTTAAGTTCCAAGTTGGCCACACTCACCTTTTATCTTCAATCACCAAGGTCCGAATCAACTCCTTTGTTCCTCCCCCTACGGAGCCCCACAGTCCTTCGCGACGGGCAGAAAGACGGAATGAGTGCAGCGTCACGACACACCCGACGACGACGACCGAGCCGTGGGAAATGGAGTTTGAGGTCTCATTGGAAAATGAACGACAGTTCTGGGATGGTAAGTAGTTTCATGAGGATCTGCGCATAATTTGCGCTAAACAACCCTACCTGGCATTTTATCTCGTATCATTTGTGCCTTCTATCTTGTCGTCTGTATATTTAGGAAAGGAAACTGACGTCTATGACCACTGCCTCTTTCTTCTGGCACAGAGATACAAGAGATTGTCTCCACCCCTTGCTCCTCCGAAGACCGCATCGACAATGCTCTGCGTTCTTATTTAAACCTGGCGGCCAAGTATAAAGGTCCGATTCTCTGTTTCTTTTCTGTTTGTTCTTCGAATCATTGGAGTGCCTTCTGGCGCTACGCAAGATCTAATAGAAAGGTGGACTGGGCTGATAAGGAGATACCTGGAGGAGAACAATAGATGAGTACCTCCAGACTGAATTGGAGGTGACGAGATGCTCGTACAAGCTGCTTTCATCGAGCATATTCGCCTCACATGCAGATTATGTTCGAAGACAGATGATATACGGTTTATTGCAGGTACGGTCTTCCAAGCACCAACAGTCACCAATGTTCATGATCGCTGTACCTATCCAAGTCCAGTCATTAACGTCAGATTGCGTAGGACGATGATCCGGATACACTATACTTAATCACGGCGTTTCTTCTCTTCGATGGCCGGCAGAATGAAGTCGCGTTACACATGATGAATGAAGAGAGCTCATTTCCACGTTTGCTAGAGCTTCTCCGGGTGCAAAATAGGAAGAAACAAAATGAGGGCGATGAAGCAGGGCTTCATCGACTCTTGATGGACCTGATCTATGAGATGTCGAGAATTCAAAGAATCAAAATGGAAGATCTGGGTGAGTGATCTTTATCAGCGGTGAGAAGGAGGGCTTTGCCCTGCTACATTAACACGATTGACGGAAAGATGCGTATAAGCTAACGATAGTGATCGCGGTAGTCCTTGTGGATGACGAATTCATCAAGAGCCTATTTGATATCATTGAAGATCTCTCTTCTGATGCGAGTGACCCCTACCATTATCCGGTAATTCGAGTCTTGGTGAGTGAAGCGATAGGCCTAGCATTGTTATTCTTCAGATCGTGCTCATTACTGGCAGTTGGTTCTCAACGAGCAATTCATGATCTCAGCACACGATCCCGTGGACGAGAAGACTTCAACTCCATTGACAAACAAGGTCATCAAAATCCTGTCAATGCATGGTAATCGGTATAAAACATTTGGCGAGAATATTATCCTCCTTATAAATCGAGAAGGTAGGTAGTAATCCTTCAATTTTGGCCGTGCCAGCCACGCGATTCTGACAAAGCGCAGATGAAACATCCCTTCAGCTTCTCACCTTGAAGCTGTTGTATCTCATATTCACAACATCGACGACCTATGAGTACTTCTATACCAATGACCTTCATGTCCTGGTTGATATCTTAATCCGAAATCTTCTGGATCTGCCCGAGGAGGCTTCTGCTTTGCGGCATACTTATCTACGCGTTCTCTACCCTCTATTAGCCCACACGCAATTGAAGATGCCTCCGCACTACAAGCGAGACGAACTGAAAAGGATGCTCAGCATCCTTGTCCATGGTCGGCTTTCTTGCAATGAGATAGATAACGAGAAAATCATGCATTTCGATGACGTCGATGAAACGACGAGAAGACTCGTCATTCGATGTGCCACAGTGGAATGGCTGCGAGATGCAGAGCCAAGCTCTCAAGGTTCGAACGAGCCTGAAGGGGGAAACACCAAGTCTTTTCTTTCGGTCTCAAATGGGCCCCTACCAGAGGCTGAGGTAGGCGTGCCTTTGGAGCCAGCACCATCCCTACCAATCTCTCCCACAAGCACGGTTGAGAGCTCTCCCGAGACCTTATCTCCAACTCAACTCGATGAGCCGTCCAAGACAGGAGTACTCAGCCAAGCCCAGCGTTTAGGTATGCACTTGGAGCCAGCATCATCGTCCTCCCTAAGCGTGCAAGAAGTAGCGGCACAGCATGAGAAGCCAGGTGTCAAAACACCGAGTCGAAACAAGACGCAAATAGCGATAGCACTAGCAACAGACCGCCCATCCAGCCCTAACAAACCAAAGATCAAACCTCTACCACCGAACCCAAGGCGCTGGCGCGGAAGACGCACCACTGGAGACGAGAACGACAAGATCCTCGAAGAGCCGGGGACAGGAACAAGCGCAAGCCCAAGTTCTATCACACCTTCAACGCCACCCATCCCAGAAAGCCCCACCGACCGAAGAAACTCAACAAGTACATCAGGTCTCGTTCCTCCCCTCCCAGTTCACGGCCGTCGCTCAGCCTCAAACCCTCCACCAGCTGTTCCTCCACCGAGACGGTCGACCCTCCCTGTGGTCCAATCCCACAATCTTTCCAGCCATTGTACCCCCGTCACAAGTCCGTCCCGACTTCAAATCCAAGCAAACACCACCACCAACAAACCCATCCAGAAGCCCGAGCCACCCAAAACCCGTCGATCGGGTCGAGGGAGACAATCACAGACAGACTCCCCAACCCCGAGTCAAGATGGACACGACGGGCACAGCGCGCCCACCGAAGCTCCAAATGAGAAACAACCAGTGAGTGTGGAGGAGGCCGTGCAGAACGTGTCTCTTGGTTGATTGATAGATCGATTGAGGTGCTGGATATAATAAATTGATTGATCCATAGCATAAGCATACATCAGTATCGGCATAGCGCTGTGTTTCCTTGATTCCATTGATAACAGATAGTAATGGCATAGCGCTAGAATTCTCGGTTTTAATATTATTTAATTGGGCTTATCCCATTTTCCATTGAGGAATTGGTAAAGGAGAAGAAAAATAAGACAAAATACCCTCACTAGGATTACTTAGCTGTGCTCATGTCCACGGTGAGGCTGGAATAAATCCTTATTATGTACAGGATAATTGCACATGTATGGATACACAGCACATGACCAGACGAAAATAGATGACAGGAAAAAAGAGGGCAAAGTTGACAAAACGACAGACATTTAGACGGCGCCCAGCGCCGACGATGTTGACTGTGCCAACTGCAGAAGAGGAAGAGAAACATTTGCAGAAAACACAATTCACTCCACCCCCCCCTGGATAAAACAAGGGACCGCAGAAACAGGACCAGAAATAAACAGCCATCACCGCTCGAGGATGCCCCAGTATTTCTCTGCGCCGAAGGTACCCGGGCCGTCTTGTTTCCAGAGGTCGTCGAAGGCCGAGAACATGACTAGGTCGCCCTTTCGGTGGCGGAAGGCGTCGTGGAGGTCGGAGTGGGCTGTGATTTGGTTTCGGGGGGAGGGGATGGCGTTCGCGTTTGCTTGGCCGTGGTGTGGCCAGCCTGATTCAGTGATTACGGTGCGCTTCCCGCCGGCTGCGGCGGAGATGCGATTGGCTTGCTTGACGGCGTACTTGCCGGCGTTCTCGGCTGGTTGGGTGGCGTCGAAGAAGGCGTGGCAGTTGGCGGCGCAGTAATCGGAGGCTTTGCAGAGTTGGGGATGTCGAAGGAGGACGGAGAAGGTGTCGACTGTGACGACGGGGCCTTGGTAGCCTGCGTCACGGAGTTTGGCGCGCGCGGTATGCACGGCGTTTACCACGTCCTGTGGGTTGGTTCCTTTGTTGACCAGTTCATTGCCGATGCTGATGGTATGGAATACGGACCAGTCTCCCCTGGCCGCGTTGATGATGTGATCGAGGCTGTTTGGGAAACCCTGGAGATCGTAGACGCCAGCAAAGACTCGGAGGTTTCGTTGTCGGGCGGCGTCTATCACATTCCTGGTCTGGTCGCAGTCCACCCCGTAGATACGTACAAAGCCATATAGGCCAGATAGGTTCATTTTGTCCATGTCTTTGCTGATGTCGTCCCGGGACCTGCAGGTTCCATCGGCATTGTACGGAGCATAGGAGATGCCGGATCTCTCATCGGCCTGTCTGGTCATTGGAACACCAGGTAAGAGCACGTTTGTGAACGGATCAGATATGGGCATTAAGGGTGGTAAGCTGTTGGCATCGGCATCATTTGGCGTTTCAGGCCTGTCTCCTCCTTCAGGAGGTTCGGGAGCCCACCTTGCCAACTGGTCGGGGCTTTCTGTCAGTCGTGCTTGTTAGAGGCTTAAGGAAGAATGCAAAATTTCAAGGAATGGCCATTTTGATATCCTGATCAGGTGGAAGTGATGCTTACCATGGGCAAGTGCCTCAACTTGATAGCTGAGCAGGAGCACTGCAAGAACATATATAACCCACTTCATTGATGGTCGAGATTGCACTTGGCAGAGGGAAGCAAGTACGCGTAGGAGAAAGCAACAGGGAAGATAGGTGGCTATTAAGTGCAAGAAGAGCGATTGAGTTGGTGAGAAATTGGGAATTCAAAACTGGAATGAATGGTTCCACTAACATTCACTGGCAGATTCGTGGCTGGTGAATATGTGAGCTCATTCCCTTGTTCTAGACTATCGCCTCATTCCTGTAACGGGAATGCTGGCCCCTTGCCCGAAATAGATCTGCCTCAGGAATGCCCAAGTCCTAATTCATAGAAGAGGATTATCCTTAAAGCCAGGAGGCTCATCCACCCTAGACTGTGGGCGAATCAGTGTAGACTCGAAGCATATGATGGACAGGAAGCAATGGGTAAAGTGCATAAGAATGTCATTAATATTATAACACAGTGGAAGTCTAATAATCATCTGCCATGCTGAGACAGACATTTGCAAAAGGAATGAAGGAAGATAGAGATATTGGCAGGAGACCAAGAAAAAGGGGAGAAAGACATCTCGGCAGGATGGTGGACAAAGATTCCTGCATCATAAAGGATGTTACTTCAGTGGTTCCATCCCAATGTCTTGAACCCAGTTGTAGCGTGCAGGCTGTCCACGTCGAAGGTATGCGGTACAGAACCAGGGTAGAGAAAAATTGTACAAGGTGGAAATAGGTTAAACTAGGCATGGCGTAATGAAGCAAAAAGGGCATCAATAATTTTCGTGGCAGAACCCGGCTGAAACGCTGGAAAACGCAAGGATTACTTCTTTTTGCTAACAACTTTCGTTATAGCATGACGGATAGTTGTTCCAGCTTTTTCGATCTCTTTCTTCGTCAAACCGGTCGTAACGCATACTTTCAATGCTGGAGGAACGACCTGCTTCGGTTCAAAGTTGTCTGATAGGGTCTTGAGGCGGGTGATAAGAACACCATTCGCAAGGCACTGCGTCAAAGGGAATCAGTAACCGATAAGATACCAAAGTTGCGGGGAGATTTCATACCTCATCCACCACATCTTGAAGCAGAAAGTGCTGGTCTTCAATCGATAGCCTCTTGCCAGCAATCACCTCAGGCTTAAGGACCAGTATCATGATGGGGTTCTCGGGTGCGCTGGTACAATATACCCAATCACTACGGGGGTCGAGCTGTGCCCACATAGCCTTGGTATGTTCTCGCAGCTGTAATATCGTTTCAGGGCCATTCTGAAGAAGATTGATTGTGGCGCTAGCAGTGGTTGACAAAAGAGCAGGCAGTGCTGCCGAGAACGTGTAAGCGGCAGCAGAAATGCGCTGATGGTGAACTATTTCCTCCGAACCAGCGCAGAAGCCTCCACCAGCAACCAATGGGCCGGCCAGCGAGCCCACAATCATGTCAACTTCAGCGGCATCGACATTCTGGTGCTCCGTCACACCACGACCAGTTCTCCCGAGGACACCGAACGACCACGATTCATCGAGGATCAGCCGAAATTTGTACTTGAGTTTGAGCTCAATCTAGAATTTTCATCAGCCCATGTCCGCCGATCCTGCCATAACGAGAGAAAGGCTTGGGAGTACGTACAATCTTGGGCAAGTCGACCATGTCACCATACGATTCAAACAAACCTTCAGTGATGATGAACCGCCTCGTGAGTGGCTTTTTCGCCTGTTCCTTGGTGATCTTGGCAAGAACTCTCTCCAGATCTTCCATGTCGTTATGCTCATACCACCGAACCATACTACGAGAGATCTGAATGCCCTTCCGGATAGCGAAGTTAACACCCTTATCCGCAACAATAATGTCTCCACGTTTCGAAAATGCAGGAATGACACTGGAAATGGTGGAAAACGCCTGGGAGTAGATTATACAAGATGCAGTGCCGAGGAACGAGGCAACATCCGCTTCCGTCTTCATATGAACATCCTGGGTACCGTAGAATCCTCGAGGGCCGCAAGGACCAACGCCGTAATTGCGGAGGGTCTGGATGGCTTTCTCCTTCAGTGACTCGTTGGTATTGAAGTTGTAGAAGTTATAGGAGCCGAGGTTAACGACCGTGCGACCGTTGGCCAATTTCGATTTAGGGCCGACTGGACTACGGCCCCAATGATCAATCAGCACTGACAAGTACAACTGGAGATCAAGTGGCAAGGATATCAAATTACCCGACAATCACCGTGCGCTTCTCCACCTCCATATCCTCGATAGCTGTAGGTTTTCCTACTAGTGGCTCTGGAGTCCACTCATCCACCAAGTCGTCAATCTCGTCCTCAGATAGTTGAACCACACCAGGTTTGGTCGAATACTTTGGAGCAAGCAAATAGCGGACCGCGAACAGGAAAAGGAACAACTCGACCGCAGATCGGATAGGGTCATTTTGATAGCTGGACTTGACATAGCGGAGAAAGATTGCGGAGCCCGGAACGCGATGGAATAGGTTTGCAAGCTCATGAAGATACTCTGAAAGGAGACGTTGAGTCTCCTGAATATCCATGGTTGAGGAAGGAACACGGCGCTCGCAGCGCAGAAAGTCAAAAAGGAAGTTTCAGAGTAATTATACCGAGGCCTCTGAATTAGAAGCGAACGTTCACCGGCAAAATCACAACAGTGAGCATCTTGCAAGAGTTGTCGAAGCCGTTCGGAGAACTTGGCCGGGAGAGTCAACACGGAAAGCACGTGATGTCATGGGTATAATCATGAGCCTCAGGCCACCACCGGTCAAGATCACCTGCCTCAACCTTGAGATTCTGTAGATACACTAACTAGATAGATGGCAGATCAAAGCACACTACGTTGGTGTTGTAACGCCAGTCTACCATGAGGAAGCAGCTACGAGAGGATCACCTGATCCTTTTCTGTCCAAGGTGAGAAAGAGACGGAAACGGCATTCAAAATGAAGGATGAATATTCGGTAGAGCACAAAAGGAATAATAGACGAATTCGCAAGTCTAATGATCGCACAACGAAAACAAAACACCGTGAGAATACAGAGAATAGTCAACAAATATACTGCATTAAACTCTGGCGGCAACAGAGCTGCCCGCGAAGCTTGAAAGAAAAAGTTAAGGGGAAAAAAAAACAAAAATGTGACACAGCAGCTACTTCAAGGCGCTGGATACTTTATACAGCTCATTTTCATGAATCCGTTCCGAAACTAGAAAGAAGGAAGCAAAATGCGATTCGAGTAAGCAAGTGCATCAACTTCAGGATGTGGCGGAAGCGGCAGCTCCAGAGTCCGAGGGCGACATTGCTTGTAGACCAGCAGGAAGTCCCCTGCCAGTATATGACTCAATGGTGTTGTTATTGTTCTTGTCGAGGGGTTGCATGAGATCCATTGGGATTTGGGGAAGACTGATGTTCAGCGTACGAGCAACGAGCGGCGCAATGAGAAGAATGAGGAACAGGATGAGCATCGCAAAGTAGAGGATTGCGAATCGGACAACCCTTCGCTTACGAAGCTTGGACTGCTTCAGAGAGTAGATCGGAGGGCGGATTTGACGACTAATTTCACAAGTTAGAAAACCATTGCAAACAACGGAAGAGTGGAAGGGCTATCGTACCTTGGTCGCAGCCAAAAGAGAAGAACTGAGTGGAACTTATCAATATAGGGAACACAAAGAGCAGGCAACATGATGAACAGGATCAAATGGCCAAGTACGAAGTCCCCAGAGAAGTAGCCCAGTTCTGTAATCTTACACAGGAATTCACGGCCAGGCTGGGAAACGGAATGCCAACCCATGCTGTACCACTTTCCAGTCCACCAGGCGATGTTGGATTGGTCGTGCTTAAACTCACGAGTTAAGGCAAGTGAGATAATAAGCTTGTAGATGAACCGTTGGATGGCAGCCGCAGCGATCATGCCCATCACACACCTAGGCCAAGACCAACCCTCGAGGAAAAACATGACTTCGAAGATAACCAGCAAGATGATGACAGCAACGGCGTGCGCTATGGCGGCAAGAACCGCCCCAAATTTCTTGCAGCACATGCTCAAGATTGGACCCATACAGCATGCCATAGCGAAAAATATACCAGCACAGCCTGCATTAATGGCCATCGGACCGAAAGCAACGATCGCAATTCGCGCGATAGCGTCCTTGGGATTCTTGTCGGATTCCATTGTTCCAGTTCTGGAGTTGATGAACAGGTAAGGAACCAGTGTAACAGCAACCAAGATCAAAGGTGTGACGATCTCGGCGAAGAAGATATTCGTAATACGAGCTCTGGGGACATCACCAGATCCCTTCTCGGATGGAACACCAAGAAGTTTGCGCTTGTAACCCGTAATGCGAGTTCGAGAAAGTCGGCAGAAAGCAATCCAGGAAGATGCGTGCGAGCGTGAATTACCCCGAGAGAGCCAGCGAAGATAATCACGGTAGTCAATGAAGAAGTCCTGCCAGGCGAATTGGTGGGGGTTGAAAAGGAATGGAGAAATGCAGAGAGCAAGCAGCGAAACCCAGAACCAAATCAGGGCTGCACTCCAAACAGTAGATGTGGAAAAAAGAAGCATGAGCAGTAAACGGGCTCCAGCATAGATAGAGGGACCAGCAAATCGGGAGTAGAGGACACCAAATGGAATGCGAGCCGTTGCAAAACCACGACCAGTACCAATATAACGAGCGCCACCAAACGACAGGTTTTGGTGAACAGCATTGGCGTAGATCTGGCAAACGAAGACCTCAAACATGAATGAGAAAGACCCAAAGTGTTTTGCAAGACGCGTGGCCATGCGCCAAACTCCTCTCTCTGTGAGCTCTTGAACCGCTAATGGAACGAAAGAGATGAAGAAGACAATGAAGATGGAGATAACACAACGGTTAACCCAGTCGATAACAGGCACGAGATTCGCACAGTAGGTTGGACGGAGAGGATCAGTAATTGGCAAGTTCTTGTTGTAGCGGCAGGTGATAGTCTCATGTTTCAAGGCTCCTAGATTGATCAAAACGATCATAAACATCTTCACAGACAGCATAATGAACATGTTGTTAAGGTGGAAGCCAGGATGCGCGTAGTAGAAGGATAAGAAGCGATCAAGAGGAAGCTGAGTACCGAGGTAATAGTACTCCCGCGACAGCATCTGCTCACCCATACCAGTACCAATCTTCGTCGTGAAGTTGAGAATGGATCCAAAACCAAGATCACGACCCTTACCACACTGAAAGTACTCGCAGTGCTTAATGCGCCCACCACGAATCATAGCTGTCATACCGGCATAAATATCTTCATTCAGATGAAGACCCTTTTGAGCTTTCGAGATACCACCTCGCGTGCACATGAAGATACCGTTGAGGAAATCAGGGTGACCGTAGTGCAGCTTGCCACCAATTTCGGCAAGTGTACGAGCAAAGAGAGTACCGAATGTTTGTTCTTTACCAGCAGCAACGTCACCCAGAACACCAACATTTTCAGAGAAAATGTACTCACGGGCACCAAGGATGGCAACTGGGCTGGTGTCCGAGGACGGAATTCCGGGCGTGTAAGGCGAGACATTATCAGTTGTGAGTTCCTCAAACTCAGCAAGAACGCTACGAATCTTCAAACATTCTTCGAGATAGTTGTCCTGATTGGCGTCGATGACCTGTATATATTCACCGCGATAGAAAACAATGGAGTGGTTCTGGTTGTCAGACTTGCCATCTCCCAGAATCGGGTTTCCAGACAACTGAATCCTGAACTTCGGCTTCCGCATTCCATTCTCTAGAAGCTCGCAGTGTCCGTCAATTAGGGCCGAGTACAAGCGAGGCTCATCACCCTCGTTCGCCGGCGCTTCCTCATCAAGGTAGGCAATTTGTAGGTCGGGGTAGGCACGAAGGAGGAATTCGGTATTCTCGCGTTCTTCCTTGTTAAACTTGGCATAGCGCTGCATCGAAACACAGATTTTGAATTTGCGGCGAGCCATTCTTTCCAATTCGCGTTCAAGCTTCTCGGAGTTGCCACCAAACATTTGCACGACTTCCGGGTTCTCCACACGGTAAAGCAGCTTGATAGCGCGGCTGTAGTTCATAAAACCGGAGATAGTCCTGTAGAGAGTCTGGGAGCGCAAAGATGACCAAATACGTGTACGAAGGGTGTATTCCGGAGCGGCTGACTTGAATCCAATGCAGTAGAATGGAAGGTCATCGATCTTGCTCTTGGCGACATCCTTCTCAGTCTTCTCCATTTCACCATTACCATTGAATTGCGAGGTTTCATCAGCGAGGATCTTGGTATCCTTAACGAAGCAATCCCACTCGTGGGGATGCAGCTGCTTGAGGTATTCCAGCAAAGTGACACGCGAGTAAGGTTCGTCTTCACGAATAATTTCACGGAGTGACAGAAGAATCTTTTCGCCGTAGTGGGGAATTAAAACGGTGAATGTGGGCATATTGTCGACCGGGAGGGGTTCAGGCATTGGAGTAGAGAGTGACTGAGCAAAGAAAGAGATACGGCGCTCAGCTTCGCTTCCAGGTGGGAAGAATTCAGTCTTAAAGGACTGGTCTTCCTGGGAAACAAAGAAGGTGGGCGCACGCAGAGTCCTCTTGCCCTCTTGCTCAGACGGAACTTGGTGATACAGGAGCTTCTGAACATGGTCAATAGCCAGCAGATGTTCACGATACATCGAAATGATGATCGCATTCCAGACTTGCGAAATGAGGACCTTTGGCTTGTACTTGATCTCCATGTCTGTAGTAGCAAGAACCTTTGAGTAGATACGCTTCGGCAACCGAGAGAAGATGTTTCGCCATGGGGACCAGATGGAAACACCGAGATAAAAAGATCTTGCAACTGAGAAGACTGTGTTGCAAATAATGTACCAGAGGTAACTATCCAGGAAAAACAGCGTCAAATCCATGAAGAACATCAGGCCGAGCAAAATCTGAGGTTGATAGTGACAGAGCGTGTCCCCGATATACTTGACGCCGGCACAGTCATGAATTTGCATGGGAGAAAGAATACGGATGGGATCCTTGAAAGACAGTGTCAAGAAAAAGTAAGACTCAGCCAATTTGGCACCAAAGACACAGACCCAGAGACCGTATGACATCCACATGTCATTCCCCTGAAGGCGTGGCCAGCTGGCAGTGAACGTCTGACTCGCAACATATTGACGACCATGCTTTTTCAAATAGCTACCGAACAAGCCACCAAGTGGCATGACGGAAAAGAAGAAGAATGTCACCAGGGCAATGATGAAGTGGACAATGCCAATGACGAGGGCAATGGTTTCACCGATGGCGTTCTTGAAACCGAACACAACCACACCAGGGGCCAAATTGATAATAAACATCACAAGCAGGAACATGAGACGCTTTGTTAGGTGCTGAGCACCAGCCCAACGTCGAGGGACGTACATCCATTCACACAAAGTAGCCAATACCTGGATGAAAGAGACAAGGGCGCCACCGAAGCCAACAGCGGACCAGTAGTACGAGCCAGGGGGTTTGTTGTTCAGTTGCTGCTGGTAGTTTTTCGTATATAGCGTCGGGGCGTTATAAGCCGTGAAGAACCAGAAAGCACCCAGATGGATGACCCAAATACGGTTGAAGTTGGTGATCATATGGAACCATGATCTGGTTTCCCTGTAGGTCTTGAAGAAAACCTTCTTCCAGTTGACTTCCTTCAACTTGGACCATCTTTCGCCCGTTGGGATGTCAACCAGACGCGTCTTATCCTCTAATACGATTCTCTCAATACCCTCAGGGTACCAGAAGAGCTGATTCATGTCATCATAGCCGATGATCTGGTTGTGATCACGCTCCCGCCGCACATATTTGCCATCCAAGATCTCGTAACCCTGTTCGCGGCAGTAGTGATAGAGAGGAGTAATGATTTCGTTCAAGTAAGTAAACTCCTCAACTGGCTCAACCCGATTCTGGCATTCTGGCGAAGTATAGTAGTCGTCCGCACACTTAAAAATAAAGCAAAGGCACTCGGGCAAGAATCGGACCTGGTTGGCCTCGCCCCAACACAGGAGAAATAATGCGAGTTGACGCACTCTATCATGTTGGGACATGCGGTTCATGCGGGTCTTCCACCTATACTCGGCAGCTTCGAGGCTGTTATCGCCCTCCAGAGCCTCGAGGGTCTCATCCACATTCTCCGGGTTCTCCTGCGCCTTCTTCTGAGCTGCTTTGCGAGCCTTTCTGGTCTTTCGATCAGCCTTGCCGAGCTTCATGTTCGCAAAGCCCACCGCGTCATCAAGGTCAAGGTGAGCGGCAAAGTACCAACGGCGGTAGTTTGCGTTGTCGCCACCGATATAGTCTGCGTGCAGCGAAAGAAGTGCTTGATTCGGCGTCATACGAGAGGCACGCGAGTCCAATTGTGTCAAGAGGTGGTCGTACATGTTACGCATGCTGTCCCTTTGGAAACCAAATTTGTTCACCAGGTCGAGAAAGATGTCCTCGATCTCCTCCTTGGACACAGGAACTTGGGCATCAGACGACCACGCCGGGTATGGTTCCCGGGATCGCTGGCCGGCTGGCAGGTTGTTTCCGTACTCCATGCCATAGACGGGTGTCGACGCTCCAGATGACCTATTACCTCCGTAGGAGATCTGAGAGGAGGGAGGACGCCCGTACCCACGTCCTCCGTACTGGCTGTCGGCATAACTGTTGTAGCGCTCATCCCCGCGACCGTAATAGTCCATGTCTGCCGCACGTGCCGTTTCGGATCTCATAGTAAAATCACTGAATGTTTCCGAGTCTTCCTCGGAATCGCCGCGACGCCTTCCCCTCTGCTGACCATTTCCCTGGTCATAATAAGGGTCACCACTGTAGTAGTCGTCATGGTGGCCACTGTCATAGAATGCACCTTCTTGTGGGTAACCCTGTCCACCCTCCGCGGAGTAGACCCTGTTGTATGTCAGTTACCATCAGAGCCCCATATGAATACAAGTCACCAGTATCCTCAACGTACCCTCTATCGTAGTAACCATCGCCATAATCGTTGGGATCATAGTAGGCTTGACCATGATGTTCGTCCTGGTAATAGGAGTCACCATGGGCACCGTGTTGGCCGTAGCCATCCTCGTAATGGCCGCCACCACCACCGCCGCCGCCGCCGCCGCCTTGATTGTAGCCTGACATGTTTGAAAGGCTACAATTACCGAGCAGTGATAGCTTCTAGCACAAGCTTAGTCCCTGGCCCCCTAATTCATCAATGCGAAGGGTGTCCTTGTTGAACTCACCTTAACAGTGACCCATCCAAGATTCAAGTTGACCGATTTTCAATTTTGCTGTATCAACAGAGCGCTCTGGGTTGAGAGATATAGTAGAACAGGTGAAACCGACGCGTCGTAAACAGTTTCGCAGCCGACGAGCCGTTGAGGCACCAGTCCCCGATCGTGAAATACTGAATTGGACCAGTTTGACAATTACGATTAGGTTCGCAGTTTTTCAATAGGCTTCCGAGCCGTACAAGTCGTTAGTTAGAATGATGTTGTAAATGAATGGAAGGGAAACGGAAAGCGAGGAGCGACGCAAAAGACGGATTAAGAACTTAAGACTGATACTAGGCCAAACCCTGTCTCAGTCTAGGACGAACCTCCCTCTTCTTTCCTCAAACGAAAGTGAGAAAGAAGGATTGAATGGAAAGGAGTCCAGACGAAAGTCGTCAAGAAAAGAAAAAATGGTTGAAAAAAAAAATTCGCAAAACAAAAAAATAAAAAATAAATTCGTTCCTTGGGTGTAAATCAATAAAAAAGAGTGAACAGGAACCCAAAGACAAAGTGAAGAGACAAGAAAGGAAAGGAAAGAAACCAAGCGATGGATTGTCGAAGGGGAGGGAGGGAATAGCGGTTTGAGTTGGACGATTACTGGTGAAAAGGGAATCGATTGTCCACCCGAAACTCAGCAGGGAATAGGAAAAATACAGGTGACTATGGGGCCCAGGTGGTTATTTTGGGATCTGGATCTGCTCAGTACGTACGGAGTACTGAGTACTAGGTAACCTTCCGTACCTTACCTGTATCAGGAAATGGAAGTACCCACATATATTACCCTACGGAGAGGCAACAATTCCCCTTCCGTGTCTGGTAAGGTGATGCACAAATCTGTCCTTGGGACAGATCCTACACCTTGAAATTGAACAAATTGAACAAATTTCAGTGGAAAGAGTGTTTTCTCTACATCCATGAGTGGACAAATCCCATGCCAGGTCAATACTGCAGTGCACACAGTGCATGGACTAGGTACAGGGTACTGCGCCGGTAATCGATGATTAATCATCAACTCTTTCCATGATCCGGACACATCAGTAGCCTCCCGCTGATTGGAAGGCTTTCTTAAGATTGCCCCTTTAATCATTGGTCCATACATCATGGTGGCTAAGATTCGATCAAGATACTTCAGGTTCCAATGGTTTGTAATCTTGACATTATTACAATAGATACACCCCCATATTCCATCAATTCTCAGCTCCCCCATCCAACCATGTACTGTACTCCTCAGTACTAAAAGTTGGTACCGGTTTGGTTACGTACCGCAGGTACGTAAAGGTACTGTTTTCGGCCCGCCCCTCATCACCAGTAGTGGACTTCCATCCACACTTCGTTACTCCCAATCCAATGAGTACACTATATCCAAAAAGTAGATGATGTATTGACTGCAGAACTTGACAACTTCTCCTCTTTTTTTTTTTTTTTTTCCACTTTTTCAGACCCTGTGGCACAACTCTCCTCTCGAACATATTTAAAACTTGGGCTTCCACTGTTGAATCAACTCAATTACCTGGTTCATGAATTGGTCGAATTTTAGTTGTGGATTGATAATGTATCATTGGTTGCATTGATCCGGATTCCATGGAAGCCGGCGGCCCCCTGAAACCTGACCCACTACCAGCCTCAGCGAATACTAGTATAGGCCCCACGCGGATAACCTAATTTTACAACTCAATACCTACCAAATTGTATTGTCTCTGTAACATTGTTGTTGTTGTTGTTGTTTTTTGTATTTTTACTTGAAAGTATGCAGGGATGCTTTTTACTCATTCTTCTTCTAACCTTGAATTGATTCTACAATTCTGAGTGGCAAGTGTAATGAATGCGTCGCTATGCAGTAGTCTGCCACATTGTTTATTATGATTCTGTCACTATCTCATATGTACATCCAATGGAGATTTTCCGGTCCAGTTAACTTTTATCCATGGGTCCTTTCTGTTCCTGAACCAACAACTACAGCCAACCTGAAGTAGTAAGGACGTACCAAATAGTAGGTATTTATGAACAAAAAAAAAAAAAGAAAGAAAGAAAGAAATTAAACCAAAATATAAAAAAAAGGGGGGGTGGAATATTACTCTTGTAGAAGTAATACAAGCAATCTACTCCGTACTCAAAATAGATGTTCTTTTTATGGCATGGAGGTTAACAATGCTCTCAATTCCAAGGTACCTGGTTGGTACTCCGTACAATACATCATCATTCTATTGAATAAAGTACAGTACATACGGAGTACCTAGTCAAGTTTAATCCACTATGTAAAATTACTGCCATTGTCAACTCAATTAAACCATCTACCTAGCAGTGGAATTGCCACCAGCAAAAATCCATGAGATATTCGCTTTCTCAAATATTTTGCTCCTCCTTGCCACTGAATTTGTACTGCATAGCACATACTAATTCATTCATTCAATAAATGAAGTATAAAATGGTACATTAAGACATCTGCCACACGCAAGCAAGGCATGATCAAGACAATCTTGGCTGGGGTTAAATATAGCAGCACAGTATACTATCTGCATAGGGGACAGTTTAAGAATAAGACAAGGAGCCCGCTCCAGGCCATGGTATTTTCTTCTACGGGGTACTTCAGCAGAATAGGGCATACGGAGTGATGTCTATATAAAAAGTTAGTACGGAATAGACCTTGCAACTCTGCCGTACACTTTGGGAAGGGCTGAAAAGCCATTGTGATGATTTCGGGTCTATTGAAAAGATTGGCTTTTTGTATCCCTTCGGCAATCTACTCCCGGATTATAGACTAATAGAAATTCTGAAACAGATCGTAGAGGGAGTAAGGACAAAAAAAAAAAAAAAAAAAAAAGTGGGGGTACTGTACATAGTACTCCGTAGACCCATCCATATGTTCCTGAGTTACTGCCAAAGGGCAGAACACATTGATGATGAAAGCCAGTCACAGTTACAAATGGACGCTTTGTTTTCCTATTCTATATGGAGTAAGGTACGAGGTAGAATGTGTACTACGGAGTAGTAGGTATCCAATCCATGATACTTCAGGGAATGTCGGTTTTAGAAACAGTACTCCGTACATTTAAGAATTGTCGAGCAGCGATATCCCAGCCTCTCTCCAGCTGTGTTCCGGTTGAGGTGACCTTCCCCGCCCAGTGATACCTGCGTCATATGGATGGATATATGTACATACTTTCATCTTCACAGCCTGTGTATGATTATTCCTCACGGCCGTTGCAATAAGATTTATTACAACACAGAGGGCAAGCCTACCTTAAACTTTACTTAGTAGATAGCTCCAACCCTCCTGCAGCCAACGATCATCGACTAAAAAGACATCAGCAATCACACCTACTAGTCCAAACCATATCAAGGTACCGGCTGGCATGGATGATAGTAGCAGTATCAGACCAGTAAGGATTAAATCCTAGTAGTACTCCGTATTCCGTATTCCACAGACATCCAGATGTCTGAGTTTTGACTCAAGAAGCAAACTTGTTTTTCTTTTCTTTTTCATTCCTTTCTTTTTTCCCCCACCCCCCATAATCTGTAGAGTCGTACAGAGTACTCCGTACACCAGCACATTTTAATCACATAATACTCTTTGTCCAATTCCATCATGGCAGTAAGTTGCACATGTGCCCTGACCCTTTGTATCAAAAGTAACTAATAATTAGCTGAAATTGATCTGTAATCATAGTATTCAAATATTTTCATCTACCCCACCTCACGGTAAATTAGTTATCTTATAACTCAATATCATCAAGCTACCTAGGTAATACACTGGT
Source organism: Aspergillus coremiiformis (assembly GCA_009193565.1). Classification (NCBI taxonomy): domain Eukaryota; kingdom Fungi; phylum Ascomycota; class Eurotiomycetes; order Eurotiales; family Aspergillaceae; genus Aspergillus; species Aspergillus coremiiformis. The sequence goes on along the minus strand of ML739034.1, from coordinate 199,614 downwards.
CATGAAACAGGCTATCCGTGATGGTATTTATGATTGATCACGCACTGGCAAACTATACATATACATGGAGTCCACGGAGCACACCTACCAAAAAAGAGGAGGTAGGGGGAAAGACCTATACTAATAGTACGGAGTACAAAGTAGCTATAGTACTCCGTACATACCTACTCCGTACGGAGTAGTAAAGTTATATATTTAGGTAAGTAGGGTGATAGGAGCCTGCCAGTGTCATGTGATGTTGGTAACTTAATCAGTAATTCCAATCTATACCAAAGTTTTGTATCTATCTATCATAACTGCATTAAAAAGTTTCCAAAAATATCTAAGCGGTGATAATCACTGCTGACATCTCTGTTTAAATCCATGGAACCACGATAATGATGAACTCTCTCCTCTTTCCAGGTTGTTTGATATTTGACTTTTCGCTTGTCCAAGTGTGTTGATGTGTGTACAGAGTACTCCGTACTCCATACTACTATCTAGTAGCTTGATCGGACTTTTAGTAGGAGGATTCTTTACTAGGTACTATGTATGTATGTATGTAGTACGTACTCCGACGTACACAGTGCACACAGTACAGTACATATGCGCCCGACCGGCGACAGGTCCGTGATAAGTGGACCTTTCATACCCCCTGTCCTTGCAGAGTATGCCAACTTATCGGACCTCCTATCAAGCTTTTCTATTTTCCTCTGGCTCGCAATCTAGCCTTTTCGCTACTGTACAAACTATCTGGTCTAAATAGATAGATACCTCCATACATCCAAGTGGCCTGGTTTGGAAAGTGGGTTTTCGTACTAAGGTATGGACGGACTACCTTTTAGATAGCCCACGCCATAAGGTTCGCTATTTGCTTTCTAGAAAAACTACAGTAGTATTTCAGTGGGAAAACAAGCAAAAAGCAAATTGTGGGGGGGAGGTTTACAGAAACAATCTATTATTTACAGGTGATTGGAAGAATAGGACTAGTACCTCTAATTAGATGCCCTACTTTACGGAGTACAGCGGCATCCACACTTTCCGAGGTCATGTTAACTCCACACTAGAGTACTCCGTAGACATGGCCTGATTCGCCAGTTTCATGCCATCCACGATATCGTCCAACCTGTAAACAGGTGGCTGCGTCGGGTGGGAACTTCCATAATTTTTTTTTTTCATTTTTCATTTTTCATTTTTCAATTTTTTTTTTTTCTTGTTTAAATCGTAGAGGGCTCCAGGCTGGTGTGACTAGCTGCCAATCGGGTGCTACAATACAGCGGGTGGCAAACCGGTAAATCCATAACGGCCTATGGTTGATTAGCGCTTAATGGCACAGCCAGCGCTTGGTTCACGGTGTGGAACACTTGGGAAAAGGGGGTCTTTTCAAGTCTCAGCTTCGAGGATCATTATTAGTAGTCGGTAATTTCTGGTTGGTGTACGGAGTACCTATCTATTATCTAGGTACTATTCGAGATGTAATTCCGTGTAAGTCCTATTGTATGGAAGCCGTAGTACTCCGTTCTCCGTATTAAGAAGTAACTGGAATTTGCAGGTGGACAACACCCATTCGTGATGATGTGTGTATGTGCAGTACTCCGGGGTATTGTTTTTTACATCCTCGACATTGATTACATAACACCAAGAAGCCGAACAATCAAGCCAAACATTCAAATCATAACGTTCATCACTTCGTTCGACGATATGGGCCCTTGATGAGAATTTCTGCATTGAACCTCAGTTGTAATGTCGGCATTCAGCCAGTAGTACGGAGTACTCTGTACACAAGGGTCTGGAAGAAGATTTCAACTTGGATAAGCTTGTTTCTTTAGCCGTGAGCGTTTGTTCATCCAAGAGGTTTCATACTGAACCCTGATCCACTGACAAAGTAGGAAAGATCGTCATAAGTCGGACGCTCGACCGTCCAGCGGAATATGGATCTACAATTGCTGCCTGCCACTCACCGTCACGAAGATGTATGTATGTACTTCACTGCGTCGCCACAAGTGACAGATTGGGATACCCAACTGGGCTTCCTAATCGCAAGTGCCTCCCAGGATCAACATTCTCCAGACAAGAATTGTTCCATGCAAGAAGCATAGCCAGCGCCCACCGCAGATTCTGGATGCGGTGACCGGGACGGCTATGTCCTACATCATAATGATGCTTCGTAGGCACTGGTGTGTACAGATACTTCTCTGTCATCCTGGGGGGGGCGGTCTTCAAAGCAGTTATCGAAAGAATGACTGATATTCTGCATTCAACGATCAACCCATGTCGGCGACATATAGTGGATACGAGATCAGGGTCGCACGGTCTTCGAAGTGGGCATTCTGAGCTTAATCAGACTACCCTAGTCATGGCTTCACGTATGGCTTCGGAATGGATTTGGTGGCTCAGATAGCCTTAGTAGAGTTGCGAATGTGGAACAAAGCTGAAGTCGGCTTTTGCTCCTCGGCCTTCTCTATATATCACTCGAAGGAGGGTGGCAGTTAAGCTTTTGCCTAGACAGCATCGACCCCTCTGCTCTGTTTCCATTGTGGACCGGGATTGCGCGTTCCTGAGGCCTCTGATATCAACCCATCCTTGAACAATGTGTCTGGGCAAATGACAGCCAGCAGACAGGAATATCACTGTATATCACCCGTGATCATCCTCTTATTGTATCCTTAGAGGAAGGCACTTGCAGGCGAGTCTCTATCCCGTCCCGCTCTTTACTCCTCGTGACCCTAGAGAACTGGGCACTTGAGGCCTTTCTCTCTGAAATCTCTGGAACCTGAGTGTCCGCCAGTAATGCCTATAGAAGAACATCCTGAAGCCCCGGAGAAGTCTTCGTGCCGACTTTTTCTTTTTTTTTTTTTTGTTGGATACGCGTTAGAAGTAAAACCTTCTTCTCATTCAATTTATTGCTCTCCATTAATCTAGAGATTTGCAGTCATTCTTTTATCTATGGTTCCTCGTTTTGTGCTCTTTTTAAGCACTAATATCTTAATTTCAATTGTTTATTCCCATCCCTCCATTCACAAATCTGTCCATCTTTGACCTTTGGAGTGCAAGTGGACGTCTACCTGGGACCCTGGTTTGGTTGGTGCCTGGCAATCTCGCCGATTGTTCGATAACATCTTGTCTACACATTCAGCATGAAGCTGTCCAACCTTGTCGCGGGCGCGACCATCTTTGCGACCGGCGTCATTTCTGCTGACCTAGATCCGATCACTATCAAGGGCTCCAAGTTCTTTTACAACAGCAATGACACTCAGTTGTATGTAAGGCCTCTGGAAGGAGTCGTTTCTTCACTGGATACTAACAAAAAGGCCCAGTTACATCCGCGGTGTTGCCTATCAGCGTGGGTCTTTTGTCTTCCTTACTATATTCTGCATGAGACAGGCTGATTTTCTATATAGAGGAGTACTCCGGTCCCGGTTCTTCCGCCAGCAGCTTCAAGGATCCTCTAGCCGACGCCGATGCTTGCAAGCGTGATGTCCCGTATCTCCAAAAGCTGGGCACCAACACCATTCGTGTTTATGCTATTGATCCATCATCTGATCATAAGGAGTGTATGGGTCTTCTCAGCGACGCCGGTATCTACATTATTGCAGATTTGTCCTCCCCTGGCGAGTCTATCAATCGCAACGAACCTATGTGGAACAACGATCTATACAACAGATATGTGACTGTGGTCGATGAGCTTTCAAAGTACTCGAATGTTATTGGCTTCTTCGCTGGAAATGAAGTCTCTAACAGTGAGAATACCACGGCTGCCAGCGCCTTCGTCAAGGCGGCTGTTCGTGATACTAAGCGATACATCAAGGCCAAGAAATATCAACCAATGGGTGTTGGCTACGCTACTAGTGATGACTCGAGCATCCGTAAACACATGGCCGACTACTTTAACTGTGGCACGGCGGATGACAGTATCGACTTCTGGGGTTACAATGTCTATTCCTGGTGCGGAGACTCCGATTATGAGAAGTCTGGATATGCCTCTCGCACTGAGGAGTTCAAGGATTACACCGTCCCCGTGTTCTTCGCTGAGTATGGTTGCAATGCAGTTCAGCCTCGCAAGTTCACCGAGGTCCAGGCTCTGTACGGAGACAAGATGGCTGATGTCTGGTCCGGAGGTATTGTGTACATGTACTTCCAGGAGGAGAACAACTACGGTAGGCTTAACATTGGCTAGGTCTGGGATCTTTTAGCTAACAGATTTCAGGGCTGGTGTCTATTGATGGAAGCAAAGTCAGCACTAAGGCCGACTTCAGCTACCTTTCCAAGGAGTTGGCCAGCGCTACCCCCTCTGGCACGAAGAAGGGTGATTACCAACCCACGAACACTGCTCTTCAGTCCTGTCCGAGTGTTGACGGCACATGGCTCGCAACTTCAAGTCCGTTGCCTCCCTCCCCGAACCAAGACCTCTGTTCTTGCATGGAACAAAGCTTGAGCTGCGCTCTGAAAGACAATGTATCCGGCGAGGAGTTGAATAAGCTCTTCGGTACCGTTTGTGGCTACGATGTCTGCGAGGGGGTCACCACCAACGCCACTACTGGAAAGTTTGGCGCTTACAGCGTGTGCACTGCGCAGCAGCAGCTGTCCTTTGCCATGAACCTGTACTACGAAAAGCAAAAGGCTAAGGGCAACGGTGACACGGCTTGCGACTTCGACGGAGCTGCCAGCACCAAGAGTGGTGATAGCGGCAGCAGTGCTTGCTCTGCACTCCTTGATGAGGCCGGTACTTCTGGCACTGGCATCGTCACTTCCTCTCCTATTGGTACTGCTGGTTCTGGCGCATCCGGCGCAGCTGCGTCTAGCTCGGAGGGTGCCAGTGGTATGGTTACTCCTTCTAGCGTCAGTGTTAGTGTCTTGCAGCTCGGGGCATGCGTGATCACGGCCATGGTTGCCGGCGCGGGTATGATCTTCCTGTAGGGCTCGTTCGCTGCTACTTTGTTCCCGGTGGTTTGTAACCACATACATTATCAATCATACACCAGTCGGGTTAGTTCTGCCGCAGGTCTGTGGTTGTGTGGTGTTCTTCTTGTACGTCCTTGGGAGCAAAGGTGGCTTGTTCAATATGAATATTGCTATGTGTATGTATTTGTACTGCAGGTATCGCATGTTTTGTCTTTTGTTTCCTTCTTGTGATTCGTTCTCATGGAGGACTTTGCGATTGGTTTCCTTGTCCGTTCGCTGTGTCTGTTGGGGCTTCGACGGGAGGTATTGGACATACCTTGATCATCCTTTTTCGGTCCTTACTGCATCAAGGGCCATATCTGTCCCAGGCTTCATATAACCTTGTGATACTTTATACCGCTGTTCCAGTCAACTGACCCTGTTGCATTTTCGAATTCCATGCTTACTTTTCGGCCATAGACCATATTTCCTCGGGTGTGGGTTCTCAATTCATGGGATTGGGTGGGCTGTTGGGGTTTTGCGACTTGGGGAATGGTTGAGAAATTGGAGTATGCTGGACAATGGACTGCCGGTGTTGATGTCGTACTGGGGAGTACTACTATGATAGTACTAGTAGCTGCCAGTGAGGTTCAGGTACTCCAACTCGAGCTGGCATTGCTGTAGTATATATATTGAAGTGAATGCATACTAGAAGTACCACGGTACAACAAGTTAGTAATGGATACCAAGGTAGTAAGAACATACTACTAATAAATCGGAGTATTCAGATTTCCACTGGGATCTTTGCGTTTTCAGAGATAGGTTACTAATTATTATTTACCGACGAGACAGTAAATCCGATGGAACTTCTCGCATGAAGAGTGAAGTCGTATGACACTGCTATTGATATGGGGTTTGTATTCACGGAAAGATTTGAGTTATGTAGGCAAAAATAATGATGTAATTTCATCAAGAAGCCCGGGTGGTCTAGTGGTATGATTCTCGCTTAGGGAAATAACCCAAGCATATCTGCGAGAGGTCCCGCGTTCGATCCGCGGCTCGGGCCTTCATTATCTTTTTGTATCTACAGATAGATGTTCCGTAGACTACATATACTACTTGCTGTCTAGTACTCTGTAGTACGTACTCCGTACTTACTTACATACTGTAAGTACAGAGTAGTCATGCGAGGACCAGGAATTTTCACTTTTTTGACCGTTGTCTAGACTCCGAGTGCTCGCCCATACATGCATAAATAATATGTACGGAGTTCATACATCATCACTATCTATCCATCCAATTGGCCCCCCGTTATGCTCCTCCCGGATCAGCTGGCAGCGTTGCCATGCCAACAACCACCCCCAACCTCAGGCCAATTTCGTCAACACTCCAGCCAGAACGCACCTGAAGCCCATATAATCTTCCTCTCCACCTTTGCTTATACTTCCGGCACTGCCTCTGCCAACGGGACTTTTATCTGATATGTCTTACTGAAACTATAAACCCGGAGCAAGACCAGCAAACACCAAGTCCAAGTATCACCTAAATCATACATCCATACACCAGCCAACCAAAGCCAATCACAATGGCTCGACTCAACACGACCAGCCCTGTCAAACAAGACAGTTTGCGCGAGAATACAACCAGATCTGTCAGAAAACTGAAGTCCAACACCAACTCACTCTTCTCGAGTAAATTCAGAGACTCCTCACCCACGCCGAAAGTGGGAGACCAAGCGGGGACGTTATTCGATGAACCGGAGTTCAAACGTACAACCACAAGAACGACGACAACGACGAGTGATAGACCCGTTCAGCGGCAGAGACACTTGCAAAGGAGTGGGACCGTGTCGAGTGGGATTTTTAATATCTTTTCTGAGAGTGATGGATTCAGTGACCGGGAAGACGACTCTTTTGCCTCGACTGCACGTTCGTCGAATACACGTTCTTCGACTGAAGGACGTCCCAGTGATCCGTTGCAGCTGGCACGTGCGAACTCGCTGCTGATGCCACAGTCGAGACATTCGAGGAATCGGTCCGCCAGGAAATCGGAGCTGTACGATTATACCAAGGAGAATTATCCTGTGGAGGAGGTTGTGGAGGAATACTCTACCACTTCTTCGATTAGTCGGAATCCTTCCGATGCGTCGTCGACCCGACGTTCTCCCGTCAGGCGGGATGCTCGGCAGGCACCTACCAGAAATAAGAATGGTCGCCAGTTTAGGGATTATCGCCAGCCGGCCCATAGGTCTGAAGACGAAGAAAGTGACGATGGGTTCAACTCCCTGGATGATTTCATTGTCAGTGATAATGAGGAGCCTACTCACCATGAGACCTCGGGAGGCGAATCGGAACCCGAAGAGATCAACAAGGCACCCTCGCCGCCCAGAGTCAAAAGGAGACTGGTTAGGGGCCGACGTCCGAACCCCGAGGCAGAGATCAAGAGAGCTCTTGAGAGCTCCATACACAGCGGCCTTCGTCTAGAGCCATCGCTACCTGCTGCGGTCTCAATGCCGTCCTCCGACCCGCAGGCCAGTCCTCGAAAACTATTCAGGAATACTTCCAAAATCGACGAGAAAATGAACCGTGTAGACCTGGAAGACGACCGCACTCCCGCTGATGACTCCCCCGCCGAGGATGCTGGCGCAGATTATGCTGCTACTGACGAGGCCGCTGAGAGTCCTGCTGATGAAGATGGTTCTGATGAGGATGACCCGTCTTCTCAACTCCAACAAGATCTGGACCGGTAAGTTGCAACGCTGCGATTAATAAAAAGTACCCAGGATGCTGACTCCCAACTAGCTTCCTCGGAACATTTGAACATCGTCCCCAAAGTTCAAAGCTGGAGCAAGTGAATCCGGGAACACCGCCTGCCAGCCCGTCCAAAAACAGTCTCAATTCACCTACCAAAGGAAAAGCCCAGATTCCCCCCACGCCATATCGGGAGAGTGTAGATGCTTTCTGGTGCCAGGAAACCACCAACGATTGGATCGACCGCCATTCGCCGCGCAAATTACAGAACTTCCTGCAGGATTTCGAAGAGGCAGACCACGAGGTTGATTCTGACATCATGCCCGGAAGCAGAGCAACACAACAGGCAGCCAAAGCTCCCAGCAAGACGGCGCTGAAAAAGGCAGAGATCGAGAAGAAAAAAGCCGCCCTGGCACGCAAAAAATCATTTGATAACAAGAAAACCGCCGTCGCAGAAGACTTCTTCAAAGTTCTAGATGACCAGGTTACCGGTGGTCAGATTCAAGCAATGGCGCAGGAAACGGGTGGTGTTCAGATTCTCTGGAGCAAGACTCTCCAAACCACCGCTGGACGAGCTCAGTGGAAGCGCGAGAAGCAGCGAACGTCGGGTACGATGAGTGGAACAGATGGTGCATCTTCGCCCAGGCACTGTGCCACTATCGAGCTGGCTGAACGGATTATTGACGACGAGGACCGACTGTTGAGTACATTGGCCCATGAATACTGCCACCTGGCCAACTTTATGATCTCGAATATTCACAATAATCCCCACGGGTCAAGTTTCAAGCAATGGGGGATCAAATGCAAGGACGCCCTCCAGGATCACCCGGTCTACGGCGGCCGATTTGAAGTCACGACCAAACACGGCTACAAGATTGACTACAAGTACGTATGGAGCTGTGTGGACTGCGGCCAGACATACGGCCGTCATTCCAAGAGCATTGACCCTACCAAATCTGGATGTGGGAAGTGCAGAGGGTTGCTCCAGCAGATCAAGCCGAAGCCGAGAAAGGTCTCCCCGAGGAAGAAGCCACTTGGGGATGTCGAGAAATTGGCTGTGGATGATGTAGCGGACGTCCTGGGGGAGATCAGTTTGCGTAACTAACACAGCGGTGTTCTGGGTTTCATCGATTGTCTCTCCTTATACATACATATTTCGGGAAGATTTACCTGTCGTTTTGGGCGTTTATTTGGTGACGATATATCTATGATGTTCTGCTCTCCTTAGCGATGATATGTCTCCCCGTCTCTCATTTTTGGGATATTCTGCTTTCCAATGTACACCACGATCCTTATGCAATGACGAGACTCCTAGTCAGGCAAGCACATACAATGAACCAACCGCTATCAAGCGCTTCAACGTCTTCAAGTTCTCATCTTCCATTGGCTTTTGGATTGACTATCACTCAGTCTAACTAATTAATTTATCTATATACATGCTCCATATCCATCCCTCCAGCAAGAATCTACGCAAACAACCCCCAATCCACAATCTCCAACTCTTCCACCAACCCATCAATCAACCCTCGCGCCAACCTCTCCTCCTCCTCCAACCCCCCGAGATCCATCTCAAACTCCTCATGCGGCACATTCACCAAAACCACCAAATCCGTCCCCTGCTCCGGCAACCGAACCACCAAATAATGCACACTAACCGTGCTCACCAACCGCCCGTCACCACTCGACCCAACCCCCCGCCGTCCCTTCCTCGCCCCCGTAATACACACCACACCCCTAAACCCCGAAACCGACGCCGCGAACCTCCCCATAGCCACCTTCGTCGGCCCGCTCACGACATCCAGTTTCTCATCTTCGTCGCACAGATCGCGCACGTGGTACAGCGCCGCGGCGTCGTCCGCTCCCTGATCCACAAATTCATTGATCTCGATGATTTGCGTCGTCAGCGTCGTCCGTGACAGGAACACTTCTTGGTGGTCTGGGATTTCGCGCACGTCGCTGGCGGGGCCGGTTTTTGGTCGTTACTTGCGTGTCTTTCTTTTTTTCCTGCGCTCTGGTGTGGGGCACTTACCTTGCGTCGAGCCAGTTTTCTGGCGTTGGGCCTTTTATTGCTCCGCCGTAGAAGGCGCGCGTTGTGTATGTTGGCATTTTTTGGGTCGCGGGCGGAGGGCTTTTCTGTGCCCTTTGGTGTGTGTTGAGAGTAAGGGTGAAGGTGGTTGAGTCTTGAACTGGATTGGAAGCTTTCAGGTTCTTGGCTTATGACGTCTGTTGTGATTGGGTGGGATCACGGGACTATAGTCTAGGATTTGGTTGTAAAACTGATCTGTGATATTGTTTGCGGGAGAACGTCTACGATGACTTGGATTGAATATCAATCTTCGAATACGTATCTATATATGATATGTCATGACAGCCCCGCTATCTAAAGCTCAAACAAAGAGTAAAATGAGTGCCATCCGTCACAGGTCCAACAGCTCTTCGATATATCCGTCCAGCGCGATCAGCTTGAATTGAGTCCCCCATTTCGAGCGGAATTCTTTCTTGCGATAGGCGTAGCTGGTGACCTGGGAAAAGCTCACCAGTTCCACCGTCCACCCCCGCCGCAGCGCCCGCTCCACCATCTTCATGAATCCTCCGGAGAACTCGGCTTCCGCCGCATCCCCGGTCGCTAAAACGATGGTTGCTGGATCATCCGTGTCCAACAGGCTTTCCAGGATCTTCAGGTGTAGAATTTCGTCCACCCCCTGCTCGACCCACCGCTCTTCCGGCGTGTCGTTCGTTTCAGAACCACTACCGCCATCCGGAGCGGCCCCCCGCGGACTTTTACGGAATTTCAGCTGGCGACGAGAAGGTTGTTTCGCCTTGTGGACTCGGTCGAGAATGTTCGTCTCGTAGCCGAGCTTCTCGCCTTCGTCGATCGCTGCGAAGCGATCGGAGCCCACCAAGACTCTCTTGGCGGTCGGCCGACCCCTCTCCAAGATCAACGAGAAGTTCTGGAATGAGAGTGGCAAGCGGCGGATCCGCGTTTTCACCGGAATATTCCGGGATACTTTCATGGAGTCGTGATACCCAACCATGATCTTCAATCAGGATCAGTACCCACAGCTGCACGGATGTTGATTCGGGAGAGTAGACTTACATTAGACATATCAACAAAGACATGGATCGGGCGAGATGTGGGCAAAGGCCGTGCTTTGGACTTCCCGGGTCTCCCTACTTGAGTGATAGTCTCTGCATAGTCGGGGAAGTGCGCCAACAGCTTGGTTAGAAGACCGACTCTTCGCTCGCCTGCGGATTTGTACGTAACGGGCTGCACCCGTATGGCACCGCCGGGTAGGCTTTGGATAGCGATGGGAGTTAAGGCCGCATCGGCTTCATCAAATGAAGACGGTGGCGTTTCGGACGGCTCACTCAAGGCCTCCGCTCCACCCACCTGGGACGGGACCAACGAAAGAACGCCCCGTTTGGAGTAAGACGGGTCAAAGATGCTGGGGTTGTCGGATTCTGCTTCCACAGTACTCTCTGACAGCCGAGGTTCGTAAACTGGTTGCTTTGGTCGATCACGGCGTTTCGCGGTGCGACCATCAACGGTATTCTGGCGGGACTTGGATCCGTCCGACACAGGAATTGGCCGGGGAGGTGTTCGCGGAAGAGCCTTATCGAGATCCTCAACGGTTGTAACCCCGGGTGAAGGGCGCTTGAGTATCTGAATCCGCCGAGGTGGCGGAGGTGGTTGGACAACGCTGTCCTTGGTTTCTTGGCGAAGTCCAGCTTCTGTGCCGACGGGAGGCGTGGTGCTGCCTAGAAAATCCCACAGGGAACTAAAATCACCGAGCTTCGGGGGTCCACCACTCTCACGGTTCAGATCAGGTGTCGGGCGATGTGCCGTTTGGGCAGCAACCTTGTCGGACTCGGGAGTGGATGAGGCTGGGCAGGAGCCATGGTGGCGAGCAGGGATGGAACGATCACTGTCGCTATATGTCGGCGAGCGTAGTAGATTGATCACCGGAGTGAAATCCCAGTTCGAGGACGGTCTACTCGATGATGGCATTGACAGCAATTGACTTGAGTCTCAGGCAACCGCTTGTGTACGGGATTCCGATATTGGGGATGTGCCTGGTGGCGACCTGCGGGGTTTGGCAGAATGAAAGAAGAGAAACGCTGCGGGCAAAGAAGATCACTATAAATAAGAACAATTCGAACGCAAAAGATAGGGCATGAAGGTGAAGCACATCAACATGGTGGTCATTGAGACCCGACTTGACGATGAAGTTTTACACCAAACGCCTTGACAAGAGAGTTGAGATGCGGTTACTCCAGTGGTACCTAAAGATAAGTATTTGCCATCGACGAGTCACCGCCTGCAATGACTGGCCGCGTGGCGCCGCCGTCGACCACTTGTTCCTGGTCACGGGGCATGGGTACTGCTTGTGCCTACCGCCTTCCATGTCGGCATTCGGAGCCATGGATAATCCGTCGGAATTACCTTTCTCCAGGACGCATCAGACCCCGTGACCGCTAAGCTGTTTCTGGCTAGTCTACAGTCATGGCGACGTCATGGACCCAAACTCTCGATTCGAAAAATGATGACGGATTGAAGTTGATTCTTGTTTTTGTCAAGAATTGCCAATTGAATGGCTATGAAGCTTGCGATTGAAGGTATCGCTCGTCACCATGACGAGAATGAAACGAACATCTACGATGGTTCTGGCGGATCAGATACAACGTCATGAGTGACCGATTGAGAACCAGATGAAAGTTATATAAACCCTCAAATCCCTGTCCTTAACTGATTCCTCATCATCAATCAATTGCAATAAGACAAGCATCACAATAACCACTCTGATCTAACGAACTGTTCAATTACCTTTCAAACCCCCAATAAATTATCTGCAATCATGTCTGACTACGGACGCAAGGACTTCACCACCAGTATGTCGAAATTCATACGATGTGACTACGATTGAACATCCTGCTAACTCTCCAGCAGAGGCCAAGGAGGGGCTTACTCCTGACTCCGCCAAGTCCACTCAGGACAAGCTCAAGGAAACCTTCACTGATACCGCCGACCGTTTCGCCCGTGGCGTTCAGCCCGATGACAGCAAATCCGGCACGCAGGAGATGTGGGACAAGACCCAGCGTGTCCATGATAACGAACACCACGGTGGTGCCGCCCAGTCGATGTAAGTGACCATGTATTGGGAGTCGGTAAGCCATTGGTGAGGCTCTAACCGTCTCATAGTGGTGACAAAATCAAGAACGCCGTCGGCCTCGGTGACCACTAAGCTCGAATTTGGAAGATCGTCCATGACCGTGCATCATAAATCCCTCTTTTATGATTTGATGTTTGATGATTTAACCCGCTCGCAATGTATTTAAGTTTACGGAGTAGTCCTGTGGGAATTAGTGATCAGATAAATTAATCACAGAACATATTACCCTGAACCATTTCACTTCCGTGTTTGATGCTCGACCACTGAGTCTCGTAGCTGGACAAGCTCGTTGAGTTCCCTCTCCAAATCCCCGTACATAGCTCGCGCCCCCTGGATGTCTTCAGGAAGACTATGGAACAGTTCGAGCCGACGTTCCAGCCTTTTGACCGTGTTCGTGAGCTTCACGACCTCCTCTTCCTCCGCTAGCAGTTCTTTCAACGTAGGCCCTTTACGTTTATTCCTCTCCAGAGCGGCGATTCTATCGTTATATTCGCTGACTTTAACGGTCAGCATTTTCGTGCCTCTCGTCCACTCGGCCGTCATAGCCGGAAGATTCGCGGGGACTTCATATGCTTCATTAGACGTGAGCTCCTGCAGCTGTAGACGCAGTGCTTCCAATTCCCCTTGCAAATAATCATGTAATCTATCCACCTTCACGAACTGTTCCTCAACGCTAAATTCCTCCTTTGTCAATTGGAGAATCGATCGGCTGAGGTGTGTTGTTTCGGTACCCAGGGCTCCTAACGCGGCAGCCGATTCTGCTAAATCGTCAAGATCCTGTCGACCATTGTCATCGAGACAATGTTCCAGTTCGTCAAGGATTTCCTTCTTTTGCTTCTCTTCCGTTTCTTCGCGGGTTTTGAAACCCTGCACCGCTTGTTCACGGGCATGGTGCAATACGGTTGCTTCCTCGTCGGCGGCATCGTTGGCGGCCGCCAGGGCGAGTAATGTGCGTAGGGTATCTTCATTTCGTTCAAAACTGGGTACCGGGTTCGGAGTATATTGACGACTGAGCCAGGAGTTGACATAGGCCCAATCTTTTGCCTGAATGGCTGCTTGTCGCGCTTTGGCGGGGGAGAGGAGGGAGCCGTCCATCGGGGGTGAAGTTTGAACGTGTCCTGTGTCTCTGTACTCCGGATTGAAGTAGAGATAAAACTACTGTACTCCGTACTCCGTAAGTACCGTTGTAAACTGTAGTGTGACCACCAATAAAAACCACTAGTACAGACCGTTACGTACAGTACCAGATTTAGACCCCGTGGTTCTTGTTGACTTTCCGCCTCCGCACCAATTGACCTTCGTCGCATTCGGACATCTTAAATCCATAATCCACCAGATAGTCTCTCCATGACCAGCTATTTCCCTCCAGCTGGGGCTATCCCCAGTCAGTCCTCCACCAGGACTCATTCTCCAGTCGTATCTCCATTGTCGCCGCCAGCTACGCAACGATCCAATGTGTTGACCAATCGGTTGACAAGTGTACTCTCAGCCTCGTATGCGGACTCGGACATACGCGATGCGCTCGAGACCCTCAGCCTTCGAGACATACATAATACCCCCGAGGTGCGCCGCCAATTGAGACTGGATGTACAGAAGGAAGTGGTCGATTGTAATGCGGAGGTTGTGCGGGACTTTGGGAAGGTTGCGGAGGTAATTTGCAGAACGGTCAAAGAGAGTGGCAAATGCTAATCCACATGGGCTGAGCAGCAATTGAAACGGATCGGTACCGTGATTACCAGCTTGAATCAGACATGCGAGGAAATGCGAAAGCACATCAGCCTGGCCAGACAAGACACAACTCCGGTGCTGGAGGAGGCCTCTGCGTTGATGAACCAAAAGAAAGAGACCGAAACGAAACAACAACTGCTCGATGCTTTTACAAAACACTTTGTCATTTCGGATGATGACCTTATGGTCTTGACGTCGATCGAGGATCCGATCAATGACCAATTCTTTGATGTGCTCGCCCGTGTAAAACAGGTCCACCGCGATTGCGAAGCTTTGCTGGGCGGAGAGAATCAGCGACTGGGCCTGGAGCTGATGGAGAAGAGCTCCAGGAATCTCAACTCCGCCTATCAGAAGCTCTACCGGTGGATCCAGCAGGAGTTCAAATCGTTGAACCTGGAAGATCCCCGGATCAGTAGCTCGATCCGCCGCGCACTGCGGGTGCTGGCCGAAAGACCGAGCTTGTTCCACAGCTGCCTGGATTTCTTCGCCGAGGCGCGTGATTATACCCTCTCCGATGCCTTCCATTACGCACTTACGGATGCCGTTTCCGGTACGGCAGGCGACAACAATGTCAAACCGATCGAGTTTTCGGCTCATGATCCCCTGAGGTACATCGGAGACATGCTGGCCTGGGTACATTCGACGACCGTATCGGAGCGGGAAGCCCTCGAAGCCCTTTTTGTGGCCGATGGCGAGGAGCTTGCCAAGGGGATTCAGGCCGGACTTAGTAGCGAGCCGTGGTCTCGTATTGACGAGAATGAGGAAGTCGCATTTGATGGACAAAAGGCCCTGAGTGATCTCGTCAACCGGGATCTCATTGGAGTCTCGCGAGCTTTACGGCAGCGAGTCGAGTTGGTAATTCAAGGCCACGACGACCCTGTTACCTGTTACAAGGTCGTTGGTCTCCTCTCCTTCTACCGAACGACCTTTATGAAACTACTGGGACCCAATTCAAACATGGCGGAATTGCTGGGGGTCCTGGAGAAGTTCACCTTCCGCCACTTCGAGGCGCTCATGAATGATGTGGTGAGTAGTTTGTCGACTGACCACTTGGTCTTGACTCCTTCGAACGATCTATCCACACCCCAATTCCTGGTAGATGCACTCGAAGGCTTGACTGCGCTCATGAAAACCTACGAAGCTTCTTTCGGAGCAGATGACACGGAGACCACCTCAGACGGAAACCGGTTCACGCCTGTTCTCCGCGCCGCGTTTGACCCGTTCCTGGAACTGGCGAGATCGTCCGCGGAGGAGCTGTCCGATGCCACCGCGCGTGCAATTTACCTGACCAACATCCACCTCACCGTACGCACGACCATTTTTGAGTACTCCTTTGCCAGTACAACGCATTCGAACCCCATCTCAACGACACTTTCCTCCCTTCGAATGGATCTCCTTGAGATCCAACACCGCTATCTTCTGGACGCCTCCGGTCTTAAAGTCTTGCTATCGGCGCTTGAGCCCTTCTCCGGATCCCCAGTGAAACCATCTCCCGTCGAAACCGAGATGCAAAACTCTCACACGCCAGAGAATCAGCCGCACCATCAACCTAATCTGGCTGACATCGCGACTCTCCCGGCCTTCCAACCGGAGGCTCTCCTCGCGGCCAGCCAGCAGCTCGACGACTTCCTCCCGTCCGCCCTGATGGACGCCACGGACAACCTGAAGCGCCTGCGCAGCGCCGCCTTCGTCAAGAGCGTGACAGAGGAAGCGGTCGAGGCGTTCTGTCGCGACTTCGAGTTCGTCGAGGGTATGATCATTGGCGCGGATGAAGCCAGGGGGAAAGTGGATATCACCAGCGTCGAGAGGGGCAGCGAGACTGGTGCCGACAGTGTGAGGGGCACGGAGGACGGAGAGAGTGAATGGGGATTGAGGAGACTTTTCCCCAGGACTACAGGGGAGATCAGGGTGTTGCTGAGTTGATCAAACTCCACCATTTTCATTCCTCATCCTGACCATGAACTACTATGTATGCATAGACCCTAATTTATTTGTGTAGAGCGTGTTCCATCCATACCATTCTATCCTCGTGAATCATTTTTCAAGCCTACCCCCTCCCAATAAAATCTATTACTACCAGACTCTACACCCGTCGAATCATAATCCCATACGGATCCCGATCCCTCTCACTCACATGCACCTCACACTCCCCATCCCTGAGAACCTCCCCCAGGCCCTCCTCCCCACCCTCCAAACCCTTCAACGCCTCCGCCCGTTGCCCCTCCCACTCCGCCCTTAGAACCTCCTCCAACCTCCCGCGCATAACGGCCCTCAAGTACCCCCGCTCGGTATTCGAATGCGCCAGCGCCACCACCACCTTCCCCCGCTCAATCGCCGCCAACGCCTCATGATGACTCATCTCCCCCGTAAACAACAAATCCGGAACCTCCCCCTTCATCAGCACACTGGACCCCGACCCGGGACACACCCCCACCGTCCGAATCATCAGCTCCTCGATCGCCGCACCCTGCGGAATAGCAATGGGGATACCGCCGGGGTAGCCGACACCGTCCGCGATGCGGTCGATAAGAGAGGTGAGGCGCTGGGGACGGGAGAAGGTAACGAGACGGCCCATTCCGGCGGAGTCCATGTTCTCCGGCAGCGGAGGCGGGGAGGGGAGGATGGTTGATCTCGTGTGGGGGGGGATTGTCGACGGGTCGGAGTTGGTGACGGGGGCTGGGACTGGGTAGGTTGGGACTGTGTAGTGGGCGGAGGCTTGGGGCGGGGTGGTTTCCGGTGCGGCGGGGGTGTGTATTGAGGCGGTGACGATGTCGCAGAGCCAGTCGGCCATTCCGCCTGGCGTGGCGTCGACTGCTGTGTGGGGGCAATAGACGCTGATTCCTTCTTGGGCGAGGCGGAGGAGGGATTGTTGTTGGGGGTCGGTGAAGGTGAGGGATTTCAGGCCGCGGAAGATGATGGGATCTGGGATTTGGGTTAGTTCGGTGCATCGGGGAGGGTTGGAGGGGCGTACGGTAGGCGACGATTGCGGAGTCTTTGCGCGCGATGGCTTCGTCTGCTACTGCTTTTGTGAGGTCGATGGCTAGGAGGACGGAGTTCTTTTGTCGTCGGGTTGGGTTGAAGGGTGCTTCGAGGAGGACTGGAGGGATCTGTTCAGCTTTTTTTTTTTAATCTTGGGTGATCATGGGGAGGGACTTACGGCCGGTGTTATCCCAGGTTTTGTCTGCGAGGGATTCCGGGTAGCTGGAGGATCCATTAGCTATGTTTCTGAGAATTGTATATGCCGTCTAGCTGAAGCAGGAGGGGAAATTGGTGGAGGGAGAATAGCGTACAGCTTCCTCATGGAGCTCACCACAGCCCGGGTAAATGGCGATGAGGTGGGGGACAATGATGCTGACATTGTTGAGTAGAGACGAAGGGGGGAGCGGAAGACGGGGTTCATGAGTTTGAGGGAGTTTGAAGCTGTACGGAGTATCCGAGCTTTATACATCCGTGTACGGAATACGGAATATGGACGGGAGTCCCAGAATGGATGTCGAAGTGGACGCCACACTGAACTTCACCAGCCACAGCATCACATGACCCACAAGCCCCATCCAGTTGCTCTACTCCGTAGTATTCATTCTGGGCTCAATGCTTATGTGAGTGATGGCTTGCGAATGAATGAATATCTCCTAATTTTAGCATATTCATCAAAGAGAGACAAACAATGAATACAGAAGAGAGGTCGTCGGTTGTTTAGACATCTCAATTCATTAGCTGAGCTTGCCAGTTCCAGTAGATTAGGGTATATACATACAAGACTGATTCAGTCTATTCAGCTACTACCCATATTCAACAATTCAATTACTATGTTGTGGAGTATTATGCTTACAAGAAATGACACATCAAAAAATAGACCGATTTAGCTGGAAGGATTCCCAAATCATCATACAAAGGCAATGATGCTTCCAGCCATGGCAAGCGCCACCAATCCCTTGGTTGACAATTGAGATGATTTGTTTTGCATCGAAGAGCTCAGCCTTTTTTTTTAGTTCTTTATATTCAAGATACATGTATGAGTCAGATCAATAAAGAACTTTTCCAGGTGAATTTGGCAACACAATGCACTGAACAAGTGACCTCTTTCACTGATTCTGTATATTAGGTCCAGTGACTACATACATGATCCAAATCTTCTGGTGTATTGTGTCCTTACCTCCATCCAATAGTTACAGGTATGTCTTGTATTAGGCCTAGCGCTAGGTATTAATATATAACTTACAATCTGTAGACCCGTCAAGTTACAATTTCACTCCTTCCTTCCTAATCAACCCCAAGTCCCACCTGCCACAAGTCCGCATTATCACACCCCAAGATAAAATACTGTGAGAGGTATGCCCTTGTTAACTGATACAATGTACTGACAAAATGGCAGAAGTTGATTATATAGCGCCTCTGGCTCCAATGGATCCCATCAGAGATATCTCGATACCATCCACTTCGCAAGACTTCGATACAACTCCCTCTCCCACATCCCCGCCTGCCGCAGTGACTCCAGAGCCTGGCAGCATCCCAGAGACATTCCAAGGCAGCACAACGGCGAGATATTTTAGGGCGGGAGGGCCGAACCTATGCGAGGCGCCACTACAGGCCAGTACAATGAGCTTGCAAGTGCAGTTTTCACAACTACACGAAATGGACAGCTACGGATAACAGAAGAACATTCTGTTCTTAGTTCTGACCATAACATTGAATTCTTCCGACCCGGTGACTCGGGCTCATTCTTCTTCACGCATGAGGGCAACATGGTCGGAATGGGCTTTGGTGGCCAACTGTTTGGAAGAATTACTGTCTTTACTCGCGTCGACGACCTGGTTGCCGATATCAAACGTGAAACTGGAGCTGCGCAGATCATCCTGTATGGGGAGGAACGGCCCTGAATGTGCGATATCAATCCACTCGACCAAAATGCCATCTAGTCTGCCTTGGGCTAGATATCATGTCTCTACCAACATTTCCTTTGTCCCTGGATTTGTGCTCTCTTTTCTTTGGTTTCCTTGGGGGATGGGGGTAGTTTTCTTAGTATTGATTTGACATTGTCTTCTCCTACAGTGGGCTGTCTTAGAGATGAATATTATTATGACTATTATCACCTTGTGACCTTGTAAAGGAATTTGTCAAGAGGCATCGGTGTGTACTAGTTGGTGCGTGAGTAAACTGGTTCTAGAGATGGACGCACTCCAGAGGAAATCCGTTAGGGCTATTTGCAGCCCCCAGACCGGGTCAACAAACTTAAAGAAGCCCTTGAGATGAACAAAGCGTCCTCCAACAGAGGAAGAGAAGATCCAAAGCCATAAATATGTTGACATCTACATCGTCTGTCTATATTCAATCAAGAAGACCTCCCACCACCCGCACTATCACGACCTGCCTCCCACGTAACCGTAACATCCACCCTCTTCGCAATCCCCGCCCTCAGTCTATCCGGCACATCTAAACTTTCATCAAGATTCTCCGACAACTTACTCCCCATCTCGATCTCCTCGATCGGTATCCTGCCACCCCCAAAAAAGTTCTGCGTACTCCCCGAGGCCTCCGCGTTCGGCTGCGCGGCATTCCCCTCCATCCGATTCTCCGATCTCCTGGTGTTCATCCGATAGCCGCTCGCTTTCCTCTTGTATGATGATGTCAGACGGAATGTGCCTGAGTCGCTCGCGAAGAGCTGTCGCGCTGAGGAAATCGCGAGCGATCGGAGACAGGGGATCGATGCTGTGATGATTACGAGGTAGCATTCGATCATCGTCCAGCAGGTGAGGTCGACTGTGCGTACTGCGCCGTCCCATGTTGTCATCTGGTTGAGATATGTCGCTTTCATGATGGAGGCGACCATGGCGCTGTGGTT
This sequence comes from Aspergillus coremiiformis, assembly GCA_009193565.1. Taxonomy (NCBI): domain Eukaryota; kingdom Fungi; phylum Ascomycota; class Eurotiomycetes; order Eurotiales; family Aspergillaceae; genus Aspergillus; species Aspergillus coremiiformis. Next base: position 179,263 of record ML739034.1, on the reverse strand, counting down.
GGGGGTTTTAATTAGTAGTTCCCTTTTTGTTTTTTTTTTGCGTCCCCGGGCTTGATGCGGTGCTACTTACATGAGACCGAGGCTGGTTAGGATTACGAGACTGATTTTGATCCGTAGGCGGAGTCGGAGGTTCCAGAATATGATGGATGGGAAGACGGAGAGGATTAGGTCGGTGCTGGAGTTGCAGGCTGTGTGGGTTTGGGTGAGTTTCTTTTCTCTTTCTCTTTCTTTGTGTTGATGGGGAATTTCATTCTTGTTCCACTTACCGATTTGGAAGTATCCGTAGTAGAGTTGAACGGAGCCGTCCATGCACTCTGTCGATGATGCTATTTCTGCATCCCAGACTCCTCGGATATCGCGACATTGGCTCAGAATTAGGATGATGGTGAGGACGTTGACGATCACCTGTAGTGCTAAGAGCACCCACAAGCTGCGCTTGTAGATCTTTCTCGTCGAGAGAATGGGGATCAGGTAGAGGATGAAAGCCACGCGGCCAACGCATGTGCTAGCTACGCTGAGAACTTGCACGACGACGTAATTTTTCAAGGCATTGGCTGCCCTGGACGGGGTTTGTACGGCCGGGTCCTCGCTGAACCCGTAGACATTGACGGCAATGGTGAAAAAGATAGAAGCGATGAGGGCGAAGAGCTGTGATGTGTCGGAGGGGGTTAGTCCCGCGCTGGTTTTTCTTCTCGAGCTGCACCGTGTCGACGGTCTCGGCTGTTTTCTGTCTGTACTTACCAGAGCTAGGATCATTGTGGCATCGTCGACTCCGACGTGGTGAAGTTTTACCTTCGCGAATACCCTCAGGATCATAATGATGATCGCGATCACTGCGATGGCCCATGTTCCCCTCAAGACTGAATTCCGATCCCCTGCCAGAGAACTCATCTTGGGCGGGCTTTGCAGGTTATGGTCAACTTTGAGAGTGAGAGCTGCAGCAGCAGCAGCCAAAAGAAATAAATATAAAGAAGAAGAAAAAAAAAAAAAAAAAAAAAACAAACGAAAGCGTTCTTCGAGATAATAGAGTCCACCAGCCAATTTATGGCTAAGCTCGTATCCTTGGTCCCTTGGTACAAGCTTAGGGCTTCGCTGGATAGTCCGATAGTGGACCCCTGGGTGACTGTGGACACGGTACCGTGGATGGCCAGAGCGGGAGTTGGATCATTGGACAGGTACGTATTCTGCAACGTATAATAATATTATGGAAAACTTTATTTACCAGGTATAGAGCCCTCAGGGGGCATCCTAAACGTTCCCATAGGTACAGTTATGTATGTATGTACATACCATAAGTGACCGCTGAGAGGAAAGGATTGAATTTGTGACTGTAGATGAGATACGACTGGCTCAGTTGCAGCGACGCGCACATCAGTATCAAATGAAACTCCTAGGTAGTAGATACCGTGGCGTTTCCTCAGTGCCTGCTGATCCTAACATATTTGTTGGATCAAAATACCACTGGAGGGCCACCAAAAGGGTCCTCTTAGTGATTCTGGTGGACAATATTCTGTGAACCAGGGCTGCTTTAGAAGGGTTCTCCGTTCATCCATGGACTGGGTTACGTGTACCCCTTCTCGGCCTTTTAAGGCTATAGCTGTCCAGCAGGCCTTTATTTATCTGCGGTTTGTATTTATCGTCACCTCTTCACTATATTCGTCAAGAAGCCGTTTTGTTGTCAGGTTAGACGAGTACAGTACATTTCTTTCACACTTCGAAAGAAATATAACCTACCCAATCGCTTCTTCAGGTCTGGATGAATCCTATAGAGCTCATCTTGAGTGACTCGACCGGAAGACTCGGAGACGGAATGCGCATGAATCCAGGGAATATGCCAATGAAATCCCCGGTAGTCATCACATCCAGCTAGCATAACGCCCGTGCGGTGGTGGTTTTGCCCAGTGTGGATTTTCACCGGGCGCAGGAATGATCTTAGATCTAGTAGACTTCGTTCCTAGCAAAGGCGCATATCCAAAGACTGTTCTCTATCAATATGCGGGTGATTCGACTGAGGTCCACGATGCTGTACCGAAAATAATGCCAGAGGGTCTGAGCTTTGAATAGGATGCACATCGGCTGAGGCATTTGGGAAAATTGGGCCGTGTAGAAGTCTAGAAGAGGAAGATTGAGTGTCGGTCTGGTGCTCCCGACCCACTTAGTACTTTCACTTATGCTTCAAGCATCGTATCGCGGTGGGTTCTCGGGGACTTTTTCGTGGTGATCTATTATTACCTGTGTACAGTACACTGTACAGTGTTAGTAGTAGTAGTAGTGGTTGCCAGCCCGAGTATATGTGAGAATAAGATTAGGTTGGAACTCCATGTTCGACAGAATAGGATTCTTACTTACGCAGAGATCTGCAACTCGAACAACATATGCGAACAATGGCACAGACCGTGTTATGCATGCGGTGGTGCCTCCCTTGAAATGGCGCTGTCAAATGTGGTTCTTAAGTGCTGGTGCCATTTTTTAGCGTCCGAGATCCTCCTCATCCCAGCTGTCGGTAGGTACTAGTAGGTACTAGTAGGTACCGGTCAGGTTAATTTAAATGGAGAAGGACGCCAGAGTACCTGGTCCGTCCAGTTCAGTTATGCTTTAGGGCTATGCTCTTTTGGGAAAACCCCACAGAATGAATTGAATTAGTCAGCAGACCAGCCATCAGATCATGTGACTGGGCTTCACAACCAAATTTACGATAACGAACGAGTCAACGACCGGCAACGCAGGATGTACAAGTACACACCTTAAAGAGCAAAATCCGGAGAAAGCATCCCAAACCGTTCCTTTGCGTCTATCCAGCATAATCTCGCCGAACCCTTGTCACGGTCGCCCGCTTGATGTACTCCCGCGCCGCCATCTGGAGCAGAAGCTGCCGGTACTTCGTCCGCGCCCCCATCCACCCGAAGCAGACCTTTTCGATCTCCGCCCGTTCCTTCGCTGCCGTCAACGCCGCCATGGCAGACGCTACTTCGGGCGTGACCGCCGACGGACTGAGAAGCAAGTTGATTGAGCAGTTGCAAGCGCAGCATGTTGAGATTGAGGACATGTCGGGTAGGATGACCAGTGACTCCCGTTGCGCTTCGGCATATCGTCGGTAGATATTCAACAGAGAATACTGACGTGTAGTTGTTCCGATAGGTGGTTGTGGACAGGCTTTCCAGGCGGTGATCGTATCCCCGCAGTTCGAGAAGAAGACCATGCTCGCGCGGCACCGGTTGGTGAACTCGGTTCTCAAGGCGGAGATCGCGGCTATCCATGCCTGGACGCCGAAATGTTATACCCCCGAGCAGTGGCAGGCGCTGCACCAGTAGATTACAATAGAGGAGGGAATCGAATCCCGTTATATCACGGTCCCCGAGAGAGCAGATCTTGGCATATCCTGGTTATTTCGACATGCTGGAAGCATCGAGGCAGGCGTTGGAGTTTTTTGTCCCTTTTCTGTTTTCTTACTTAATGTACGTTATCTTTGCTATCCAGCTGCGGGCTATATTATACCCGGTTTGGTTGTGGTGGAAATAAAAGATTTGAACTATATTATGCGGGAGGTAGAGGGTTTGTTTTTCTACATTTACATCCATTAGAAATTTTCTGTTTGTATCATGTCCGGGTTTAGACGAGGACCTTCTCGGCCGCGGAGACTGGGGAGAGCGTTAGTAAGTTGAAGCTCGGCGCAAAGGGACGGCTGCCATACCATCGAGACCGGTGTTATCGGGCTCCACGAAAGCCTCCTTGACCTTTCCGTTCTCGACGAGCAGGGCGTAACGCTTGCTGCGGTGGTTTCCGAAGATGGAGGAGCTATCGAAGGTGACGTCGAGCGCCTCGGAGAACTTGCCGGTAGGGTCACCCAGGAAACGGATCTATGTTGGTTCATTAGCATGCGACCATGGTCAACGTCTTCGTAAGAGAGTTGCTTACACCGCTCTTGCCGGACGGGTCGAGAGAGGCAGCCCAGGCGTTCATTCTGTTTTGTCATGGTCAGTTAAATGATGTGCTACCGAGTGCGGGACCTATCGGTTACTTACACGAACGAATCGTTGACTGAGACCACGAAGACCTGGCCGGCTTCCTTGAGCTTTGGGTGGTTTATGTATCCGGGGACGTGGGAGCTGGAGCAAGCAGGGCCTACGAGTGAAATCGTGTCAGAGATGCACAGCGGGGGGAGATACTTTTGGTAGAGGTCCAGTCGGGTACATACTGAAGGCGGCGGGAACGCCGACAATGACGCCCTTTCCCTTCAGCTCCTTAGCGAGGTTGACCTTGTTACCAGGGGAATTCTCTACTAAAACATCAAGGTCTGGGATGGCGTCCCCCTTGTGGACAAAGGCCGGGGTCGTGCTGTGGAACAGCGCTCTCTGCGACAGAGCGCGGGGAACGCCAGCGGTAAGACGACGAGTAGTAAACATGGTTACAGAGATGAGAGATGTAGCTGAAACGAGATGCTTTCTTCTGGGTCGGAACGAGGTTCAGTTACTGAAAGAATGGAGATGAGGTTGGCAGGAGGACCCGTGGATGCTGATTGGTTGATTGGTTTGACGGGGAGAGTACCGTGACTTGCTTGCCTCGATTCCTGAGGCATCAAATCTCTAGACCCTGAATCTTGTCTCTTCATCCACAGAGAAATAAATACCAAAGGATCTCCCGACTCACTTCCGCCCCTTTTGCGACTTCGTGCAATGGCAAGTCGTTCCTGTTGCGCATCTCCTATCCAAAGAGATTCAATTGTGTCTCCGTGCCTATCGCCTGACCGGTGGATTCGAAAAATCCGAACATGCGTGGTGATTTCTTTCGTCCTGCTGGGCTTCCATGATTTCAACCGACCATAAAGGGGTAGCTTTCATGAATCATTAGAGCGAAGCTGTCCCTGAGATGTCAAGCATGCACAAGCCTCACACTGGAAATATTAAAATCTCACTTGCCAAGAGGATCCAGTGGGAGATCAGCCTATCAATGTTATGCGACAGGAGATTAAACGACCCACCATCATTCAAGCATGAATTCAAAATGTTGATCGCGTGTTAGTCAAATGCAATCGCTTTTTCCTTTTCCGGAAATTGAACTTGAGTTTCAAAAAGAAGGAAAGGCGATAAGGCTGGGGGATTGCTTGGACTTCCGTTTCCGAACCAAGTGGTGGTTTGAATCTCTGAAGCGAAAGATGACCCACAAAGTCTCCAATAGGCAGTTCAGAAGGCATCTGAACGCATCCACTGATCCACCCTTAGACTTTCGTGGCACTTCTGGAGGTCCATACATACGTACACTGATTCGGATCTGGATCATATTCGGACTTCCAGCGAAATCTATTAGGGAGCCGGTCCGACCTAGATGAAACTAAATCCTGGCTAAAAATTGGTTCCATGTGCTGCCTAGTGGGTTGTCCTACGGAGTACGGAGTACTTACATCGCCACATTTAGAATACACTATGCAATCTTAGGTGGAAGCTATCGGGATTTGTGTCAACCGTCTAAATACTCTTTCTTGTTTCCCGCCCCCATCCGGTGCCAGAAGTGGAGGCAGCCGAGTTTCTTTATAAGTCTTGTGTACCCCCCCCCCCCTTCTAATACCCTTTGTTTTTTGATAATCATAGACCTCGAGGGAGACGGAATTTTATTGATTCCACTATGCTGGGCATATCTTTCCTCCCACTCGCCTTATCGGCCTTCTCATATGTGGACGCCTTTTCTCTTCACAGACGGGATCTTCCCGCCATCGTTGAGTTACCGATTGAGCGTAAGCAAGCTCCTGGTGGGTTACAAAAAAGAGATTCGTCGCTCAACTTACCCCTCCTCAATTATGTATGTGTCCTATCTGATCTCATTCCGTGATACGCTCGTCAGGGAAGGATGGACCGACAGCTGATGTTGTCTATTGTCGGGTAGTATGATAGTTTCTACCTACTAAACCTGACGCTGGGAACGCCCGCGCAACAGTTTGCGGTCGCGTTGGATACTGGCAGCAGTGACCTCTGGGTGAATACCGCCAACTCATCCTACTGTTCGTCCAGTGAAGATCCCTGCACTCCCTTTGGCGTGTATGACGCCAGCGCATCCTCGACACACAAGAGCTTGAACCTTGATTTCAACGCAACCTACGGCGACGGCACAAACGCCGACGGTTACTACGCGACCGATCAACTCACCCTGGGGGGTGTGAAACTCAATAATATGCAGTTTGGTGTTGCTGAATCCTCAACGATACCACGTGGGTCCCCCCCAGTAATATTCCAGGAAATGCCACTGGCTAACGGGTGGTTGTTGGCATTTGCTAGAGGGCATCGTCGGGGTAGCTTATGCCACTCTGACGAACGAAGCGGCATATGAAAACAAACTATACGCTAATCTTCCCCAGGCTCTGGTGGACAGTGGGGCCATTAAATCGCCCGCCTATAGCCTGTGGCTGAACGATCCCGAAGCGCGCCGGGGGTCCATCCTCTTCGGGGGTGTGAACAAGGCCAAGTACAAAGGGAGCCTTCAGACCGTGCCCATCGTGCCCATTCTGGGCAAGTATTCTTACCTCGCCGTGACCTTGACCGGTGTTTCGGTGGACAACGGCAAGGATTCCAAGGATTACTCGTCGCAACTTCCGCTGGTGGTCTTGCTCGATTCGGGTACCACTTTGACGTATCTGCCCGACGCGCTCGTGAGTCAGCTTTACAAGGAGTTTGACGCTACCTTCCTCCAGGACGACGGGATCGCTTATGTCGACTGCAGCTTGAGGGGAAAAGATCATAAGGTGAATTTCAGCTTCTCCGGAGCGACGATCGGAGTCGGGATCAGCGAGCTGGTGCTGGAAGTCAGTGCATCCAATTTCCCCAAGGGGGCTTGTGCCTTTGGCGTGGTCCCCAGCGGGACCAAGAAGGACGCCCTGTATATCTTGGGAGATACCTTCCTCCGCAGTGCATACGTCGTCTACGACCTCGGCAACAACGAGGTCTCTCTCGCGAACACGAACTTCTCCTCCGGCGAGGACGATATTCTGGAGATCGGCACCGGCACCAGCGCCGTGCCGGGCGCCACCCCGGTACAGTCGCCTGTTACTACTGCCACCGTCGCATCCGCCACCGATCTTGCGCATACCATCTCGATGGATCCCAGAATCACTGGCACTGTCTCCTCGTCGGGCGCTGCTCGGACCGCTTCTCCGAACGGCCTGGCATCCTGGCCGACCACCAACACGAGACATCTCCTCTCTGGCCTTGCGGGAGCTGGTCTTCTCCTTGTCCTGTAATGATTGTTTTGCATGATTGATGGGTGTCGGGTTGTAAGGGTCTGGAACTAAGCAATGTTAAAACCGAAGCACTATGTATATATCAAGCACGATGACTATGTAAATCCCGTCCATATTTTCAAGTTCAATAATCCCAGGGGGACATGCGGTGATAGTGCAGGTGGGTCATATAAACTCGCCCTACTCCGTACCGTAGACGATATTCGTCCGTAGTTAAAAATAACTTCCTGATCAACCGGGGACTGGCAAACATGAACTCTTTATAAAGTATACGTATGGCGGACCCACTGTTCATTAGCTTGAGTTTCCACTTTTCTTTTTTTCTTCTAGTGGAATTTATTGTTAGCTCTCTGAACCGGACCACAAACCATCCGTACTCCGTACTAGCTGCAGAGCCACAGCGTTACGCCAGAAAATGCCACAGCCAACCCCGACATGACTCGATGCTACACTTCGCTGGGCATCCGTGACGAAAGATTTTAATTCGTGGAACATCTGGCTTAAGTATGAACAAAGGCTACGTTGAGAAAGCGGACGACGCAAGGGTTGCGTTGCGAGGGACGAATGGCATGTTCCTGCGTGAATGGAAGATCAACAATCCGCCTACGCTCAAGTCACTGTAAGCCACCATAAGTGCGTCTGCAAAAAGCGCCCATGGTCATGTTCAGGATGACCTTCGAGCGTTTCAGATGGTCTTCGTCTGGCTGTCCGACTTGCGGTTATCCGTTCGACATTACGACTCCTCGGCCCGACGGCGTGAATTGAAACGCAGCGACTAGCTCTGGCCCTCCTCTCACCATGGATATCGTGTCTCAGTGCTGACGATTGATTTCTTTTACTCCATTTAGCACGGAAAACTTGGGATTTCGTGCGGTAGGCCGGCCCGCGTTGGATACACGCGAAACGCTCTCGCTCCTTCAGAGTTTTGATAGATATATCATCCACAATGCAGTGGAAGTCATTCCTTTGGTTCGTTACGATGGCCGAGTCGGGCCTGGCACGCCTGCATGGTCATCAGCGACGATACACACAGCATCCCGCCTATGCTGGCCTAGACGGCCCGAAGGGGCACCTGAATGCACGGGATCGAAACTTCGGAGTCGCTGCTGATCTCGACGTTAAGACCATTGTTCCGGTGGACGTTGTTACCATCACCACGACTCTGACCGGCCCTGCCCCAACCTCCACTAGCAACACGACTGTTGCGGCGCCCGCCGAACCCACTGGCCTTGCGACTCGTAAACCTGTAATCAGCATTGGCCTCAGCGCCAGCTTTGACGTCCCCGTCGATGCGACTTCCAGTACCGCCACCGGCTGGACATCGACCCCCTCTGGGGAATTCTCCACTTCTGGATTTGGAAAACGCACCGAGTCCAGCGGCAGCGGAGTCAAGTATCGCGGGAATGTCGGCAACCCATGGGGCAGCAATATCATCGAAGTCAGCTCCCGTAACGCCTCCCAATACAAGTACGTTGTTCAATTCACCGGCAGCAACACCGCGAACTGGACCGTCGTTATCTGGAACAAGGTTGGTCCTGATGGAAAGTTGGACGGCTGGTATGGGAACTCGGCAGTGAACTTCACCCTGGGCGCGGGTGAAATGAAGTATGTCGCGTTCGACGAGAACTCCCAGGGCGCGTGGGGTGCGTCACAGGGCTCTTCCCTCCCAACGGACGACCATGGGGGATACTCGTGCACCTGGGGCGAGTTCGATTTCGGCAACACGAGCAACAAGGGCTGGTCGGGGTGGGATGTATCGGCGATTCAGGCGCAGGTAGCTGGACAGACCGTTCAGGGAATGAAGATTTGTAACCACAACGGAGAAATATGCTCGATTATCACGTCCGATGCATCGACTGTGGCCAACGCATATACGAAGTCGGAAGCGTCAGTGGATGGTATTGGCGGTGCGCTCAATTCGGGGCCTGTGCGTTTGGCGACTGTTTTGGATTATCGCGGGTGAATTGTCCATAGGAGAACTTGAACATGTGTGTATATATAGCTTACCAATGAGAGATGTGTAAATATATGAAGGTATGTATTTGGTGCATGAAAGTGTCTGGAACTTACCTCCGGATCTCAATTCCCGGTCCACGAAGAGCAATGATTGTCAATCGCAGAGTCCCATGGGTCAATCTATGTCAAAACCACATGACACGCGGAAGGGAAGAACTTTTCCCGTAAACCAATTCTTGTTACCCGACGGTTCATCCCGTAATTCTAGAGTTTACTTTACCAGGAACCACAGCAACACTTTGAGTATGTACTACTCCGTACGGAGTCCCTATTATCCTTCCATCGCTGGAATTAGTCCTTGACTTCAATTATTACCCTTTCTGGAGTATAATTCTAGAATATGGTCGATTTACTCTGCAGGACCTTCATTGCTGGTTATTATTGGAACTGCGGGGCGCAAATGGAACCCCATACTGGATGATTAGAGACCCAAATCCACTCAGCCTTGCTGCCATGCCGTTTCAGCCTCTCCCACATAAATTTCGCTGACGGCCCCGTCATCATATTCGATAGAACATGCTTACATATTTGCCGGGGTTTACGTCTTTTGATGAGGACTGAATACCACAAGTACTTGCGTCATGCCGGATTTTTCCCCTGCCAAATGGATTCCAAAGAGATTGAAGGGGAATCGCAGTGCCAAGGATCATACGTTAATTCAAATTCATCCAGATATTTCCCAAGAAAATGAGACTAGTCGTCCGGGCTTAAATGGCAGCCAGCTGTGGACACCAGTTGTCCTTCGCTCGTGGGCATTCATCGCATTTGCCGTACTTTTCGCGACGATTCTCATAGTGGTCGAAGTGCTCTACAATTATTCGAATCGCAACGATGGCTTAAGTGCGATTGATGCGAAGTACCGGTATCTATGGACTTATGGCCCAACCGCAGGTGGGCTAATGGCCCCCTTTCCCCCTCCAACTTTGTTTTGCTGACAACCGCACAGTGCTAATCATTGTGGCCGGAATCTGGGGACAGGTGGAATATCGCACGAAGCAACTCATTCCATGGAAATCCATGAGTCAGACACCGCGACCGGCTTCGCAGAGCTTGCGACTCGATTATGTCTCGGACTGGAACGTCGTCGCGCTGTTCAGGGCCTTGAAACGCTCTCATTGGGTCGTTGCCGTCGCAATCCTCGGAACTCTGCTCCTGAAGCTGCTCACGGTCGTTTCGACGGGCCTGTTCATGCTTCAAAATGTCCATGTCAGCGATGCGCCCACCAGACTGACGGCGGATGCGGCATTCAGCGGTGCGGGCTATGATAGAGCGAAAGTGAACGGCAGTGCTGCGCTGACCGTCGCCGGCAATCGGTTCCTCAATCTTTCCCACCCCATTGGAACGACGGACAAATATGCCTTTACACCTTTCCGGGCATCGGGCGCAGTATCCGGAGCCGACACAATCATCTCTGGGAACGTTGATTTATTCGCCGCCGATCTGAGCTGTGAAGTAGCAACCGTCACAAACTGGACTCAGGACTGCAAAACCCAGCATTGCGAGCAAACAAGACTGAATTTGACTCTCAGCACCACGGATTGCTCACGGTATCATTTTACAAGTTTCCTGAGGAGCAGCTCTGCTGTGGGCGGGTATCATGCAGATCTCTTTTTGGAAAAGTGTGCGAGTGCCAGTGAGAACACTGATCCAGATCGGGTGATCTTCGCGGCGGCGCACTGGCTGAATAACAGTGCCTGGGTTCAGTCCCTCGTTTGCCAGCCCAAATACACAATATCGAGAGGGTTGGTCTCGCTCTTCGCGAGTAATCAAAGCGTGAAGAGCATCAATCCTCATTCTGCCAATCAGGCTACACAGAATGATACGATTCCGAGCGTGACACCGGTCGATGTAGGTACTGGGTTGTTTTCTAGCCTGGTGGGTGCGGATGCGTCCATCGGCACCCTCGGTCGCTTGAACAATATCTATGCGAACGCGACCGACCCCAATAATTCCTATCTCAGCCCCTTTTACCGGATTGCAACTGTATCCACTCCGGACAATGTCGAGCGCTTGTTGAATGCAGCGGACTTGGAAGCTATCTCTGTCGGAATGTACAAAGCAATTGCGGCACAGATAGCCCGACAATATCTTATGGTGGACGCAGACGAACCCTTCGACGGGACATATTTTGCAACTACCAAGAGACTGGTCGTGCGCCAATTGTCCGTTCGACTCATGGAAACCACCCTGGTGCTTCTGATCTTGGTGTCGGGGGCGATGTGGCTGTGGAGACCCGTGCGATGCACGCCTCGAGATCCGGGAACCATATCGGGAATGGCCACGATATTAGCAAGGAGCCCGGATCTGTCGCGCCGACTGTCAGGCCTCAAGAATAAAAAGGATATGAAAGTATCGCTATCTGACAGCCTGTTCATTTCAGCGACCGCCTGCATGGACGGCCAACGGACCTTCCGCATCGCCACGGAGCATGATGCTAAAGAAGAGTATCGTGCTTCCGTCTCCTCGAATGCTTTCTCGTGGTGGAAACCTCTCTCGATGTCATGGTGGTGGCGAGCTCTCACCTTAGCCGTCCCTCTTCTCGTCATCGTGGGACTCGAGACCACCTACCAAATTTCTTCCCAGCGGAATGGCTTGGCAGATATCAAATCTAATGGATATATTCGCTACACCTGGGTTTACATCCCCGCATTCATCATGATTCTCGTACAGGCTCTCTTCGATGGCACTCACTTCTCCACTCAGGTGATTCAGCCCTACGCGGAGTTGAGACGAGGAGGGACGACCGCACGGCAAACCTTGATGGACAATTACCTATCGAAGCTTACGATCCATACTGTTGGGAGTGCGTTGGTCAAGCGGAAGTATCCAGTTCTAGCTACGGCGATGACTATGGTCCTGGCCCCTTGTTTGACCATCGCGGCGAGCGGGTTGTACTCTACCGAAGGCGTGGACTCCAGACGTGCAGTGTCTATCTTAAGAAGCGACTCGTTCAACTCCACAGTGTATCCTAAATCTTTCAATGAAGACCACCAAGGGCTCGGTCTCACTGGGGCTCTTGTCGTGACGACAAATATCTCATATCCAGACTGGACCTACGATGAGCTCGTGTTCCCGATGCTCGATGAGAGCTCCCTGACGGATGTGCAGCAGAGGACACCTTATAAGTCTACAAATCAGAGCTCTGCCGCTCAAAGCGCCTTTGAACTGACCCTTCCCGCTCTCCGCGCCGGCCTCAACTGCACAGCCCTGAAAGCGGACCAGATCCTAAGAGCGAGAACAACTCGCGGGTTTTCCTCCAGCATAGTGGATCTGTTTCTTGGAGATCATTGTGTCACATTTACTGAGAAAAGCGACAAGGGTACGCTCCAGGCGTACGACGCATCCATCCCAACCAACTTAACCCATACTATCTTTGGTACCTTTCAGACAACGCAGATAATAACGAACCGTCCGGGTTGTCCGGTAATGATTGGGCTCTACGGGACCATGACCAACCCTAATTCCACCGACGGCATTCATGGGTTCACATGCACACCATATGTTGATGAAGTTAACGTGGATACCAAGTTTCTCCTTCCGGGACTTCGGATTGAGTCTGCCAACCCCGACGAGACCTCGCGGCGACACTTCGCCGACAATTTCACCACCCAGTTAGATTTCAATGCTTTCTTACCCACCAGAACGACCACCGAGGACGAGGCATTCGACAAGTTCTTCTCCGCCATGATACAATACCAACAGACCTTGACCCTGTCTGACATTCAACAGGCAGACCGACTGCCTACCGTGATAAATGCCACCCAGCATCTCTATCGAGTCCTTATGGCTCAAAGTCTAAATGGAAATTCCCGACTCCCCCCACAGAATACGACCGTCTACAACGGGACGGTTGTGGATCCGACCGGCGTCCGTCTTCAGCAAAGCGGCGTGTCGACCCGTCTCCTCGAAGGCCTCTTGGCGGCCATGGTCCTTTGTACTCTGGCTGCCTTCTACTTGCTGCGCACGCGGGAGGTGATTCCTGTGAACCCGTGCAGCATCGCTGGGGCGGCGATGTTGCTGGCGGGGTCGGAGATGTTGAAGCCCGATGTGATCCCGCCGGGATCGGAATGGTGCGATGACGACGAGTTGGTGAAACGGGAGGTCTTTAGCGGATTGATGTTTGGTCTGGGGTGGTGGGAGGGGAAGCGATTTGCAATTGACATTGGGCGACCGGATGAGTAGAGAGACGTCACCTATCGCAATTCTTGATAAGTTTCGTTTTCCTTCCATGGCCTTGAGCCGAATATAGAAATGTCACCCCAACCCGCGTTTGACCAACGATCGCCCAGGTGAACCTGCTCTCTGTTTCCGATCGCTACGGGATATGAAGTATAGGGCTTGCAGTGATCCTCCTTGGTATATGGACCGATGTGAACCCACTAGGTAGTTTTTCTTTGATCGGCCAGTTCAGTTCGCAGGGCACAGCCTTCTGGGCTGACAAGACTAAAGATAGTAATTACGCAGATGGTCGCAGGTGGTTCTTTGTGCGTTGGAACTTCGTGCCACGGATCAGGGAGCGGAACCAAGGTTGTCAGCCGTGGCAGTGGCAGTGGTTCTGCTGTGCTTCCCATGGAAGTACTAACAGTACAGACTGACATGCCTGTGTGACTTGCATAGCCCTAATTCCCTTCTCCCGACGGAGCTCTTCCTTGCGGCTTGCGTCTATCTTTAGCCTTCTTTGTTGCTTCTTGTTTATACGACCTAATTACGATCCTGCGACATTAAGTTTCTATCGCTAGTGCTCAAATATAAATATATGGACATCGGCCATGAAAGATTTTCTCTTCATCACAGACAATCGACTCAGAGCAACTTTACTATTCAATCAATCAATCGAAAACTCCTCCATCAGAGACTCGGACTCACAATGCATTTCCACATCCTCACCCTCGCCGCCATCTTAAGCCTAACCACCGCTCTCCCCACCACTACAGGCGACGACACCCACTGCGCACCCGGAACGACTTTCTACCACTGCAAGACCAACAACTTCCGCGGCTGCTGCACCATCGACCCCTGCGCCCTCCCAAGCTGTCCCTCCCAAACAGCTCCCAGTATCCTCCCAACCCCCCCAACCTGCCCCGGCACCGTCCAAATCTACCAACCCAAAACACAAACCCACCTCTCCGGCTCGGGCTCCACCATCTCCACTCCCAATTTCAACCTCACCAAATCCCCCACCCGCGAATGGACCCAAACCATCACCTTCTCCGTCCCCAAGTCCGCCACCGAATGTGCCCTGCGATGGAGCGTCCCCGCCAAACGCACTTTCCAGGCGGGTGATAACGCCGTCGTGCACGTGTCGCAAGGCCATCCAGCCACGGGCCGGGAGATCGGGACAGCAGACTTTACCAATTGGCCGGGTGTCGACGGACCGCATAAGCATTCTGTGGCGAAAGTGGATTGTATGCCGGAGATGGTCTTTGGACTGCGACTGGCGGCGGAGAGTGAGATTTTCTTGGCCCAGGATGGACAGACCGGGTGGTTTGTTGAGTATTCGTGCTGATATCGTTTTTTTCTTCTTCTTCTCGTTTTGGGTCAGAGGATGGAGGTAATGCGGGTTGTTTTTCGTTCTCGATGGATATTGTTTTGTTTTGTTTTGTTTCTAGATATGCTTTTCAAGCTCGTTGTTGCATCGCTTTCATAATAATTTTGCTTATTTAAATGTTTCAATCCATCTACGTATCCCAACCAGCTGGATGATCCCCTCGAGCAATTTAAACCGCGAGTCCAGAACTCGATCTAGAATGATAGCTATGGTATTATACAAAATACATGAAGACAGGGGGTTCTCCAGCCCCGATCTGAAGTGAAATCCAGTCGACAGAATGTCAGACCTGCCCTGGAACCATGACCTATTTAGGAGGAATATCGATCGAGGCAATCGTCCAGACCTTGCCTCCCTGCGACGAAGTCAATCCCGAGAATTTGCCAGTGCCACCGGTGGCAATCGTGTTCCCGAACGACGGATCGGGGCCGTCCAGGGTGACTTGGGTGTTCAAATACTTCTGCGTCTCGATGGGTCCCGTGCAGCCGCCATTGCATTCGGTTCCGGTTCCATAGCTGCATCCATTAGCGGGGACAAAGACAGACGACTAAAGAAGAAGAAGAAAACCCTACCCCCTCATAAAAGGCCCGTCCTTGTGTTCAAACGTAGACAACACCTTTCCGGTCTTCGCATTGGTCACATGTCTGGATCCATTAGCTACTGCTAGCAAAAAAGGGAACCCCACGAAGACAAGACACATACTGAACCCACGTGTCCTTGTCCGCCTGCAGAGTGTACTCGATGCGAATCTGGTCATCGCCTTTCACCGGGGAGGCGCTGCCATCGAGCTGTCCGAAGGACCCGAACACACTGGCGCGCACGCACCACTCGCCCTTCTTCGCGCCGCACCACGAGTTATCCGGCCAGCTTTCGATGGTGGTCTGGACGAGATCGCCCGTGCCGTTGCTCATGCCGGGCCAGAGGAACAGCTTGCCGTTCTGCGGAGACGGAGCCACGCCGGGGATAAGCGTCGTCACGGCGTGCGTGATAGTCGACTTCGTGGGGCCGAGAGACACGCTGCCGCCCCACGTATCCACTCGCTTTTGGACGGTCGCTGCGAGAGCGAGCGTCGGGATGAGAAGAAGAGATTGGAACTTCATCGTTGCTTTCTTTCTTTCGTTTTTGTGATGCTAAGAAACTGCCAGTTGTGTTGTGCTTTCATGAGTCCCGAGGACCACGACGCTTTATATATCTCTGTCGTAGGAGGCTATACTAGCTCCGAAATGCACTCGACGAGTACCGGTGTCTCATCACGACTCATGCCAGGTTCTAATCCCAGGCTGTCTGCTTCACGTTCTTGCTAGCGTTGTACCCTTAATCTACCCGAGACCGGCAGTGAGCCTTTCTTCGGTAATTTGATGGGAAACGAGAGGGAATATGCCGTCGTCCGCCCCTTAATGACTCGGTCCAGATAGGGGTTTGTGTTCATGGTATGCATAGTATTCGGTCGTCGACTGGACTTCTTCTTTCGCATCTATACTCTCGTACTCATGCGGGGGATACGAGAAGCTCAAGATTCAAGAATAGGGCTTTCAAAGACAAAATCTTGTTTCCCGTGCCAAGATCGATTTCTCGGCGGAAAAGTCTTAGCTTTGGCTTTGTTGATGGGCTTCCGTCATCTGATCGGCTAAGCCTTCGGATTTCCCTGCGTCCAGTGTTTCTTTGCATATTACTCCGTCGTGTTCTGAAACGCGGAATATCGGAGAGCAATCCGTTGACGGGGTTTCTACGCTTGCGGATATTACTGGTGGTATCAAGGGGTGTGCTTGGTGGCTGGTGAGGAGTCGGGTGTTTTCTGGTCTGACGGAGTAGTACGGTGGCATTGTAGGGTTTATGGATTCTTCGCTTTGGAAGTTCCGAGTCCTTGGTGGAACGTCAAGTTCTTCCTTACTTTGGTGCTGTATGTATATGCCATGAAGCCGCGGAGCAAAGATTGCCAACTTATAGTTATGCAACAGGCTCATGGCTACGTTCCAGTGAACACTCGGGTATAGTACGACCCAGTACTCTGTATGAGTCCAGCCAAATGATCAGTCCGTCCCATCGAGATGGAAATTCATAGTGCAAATGCAAAGTGTGATAAGTCCCGCGGCTATTAGATTAAAATAACTAAATACGCATCATTGGTCTAGTGGTAGAATTCATCGTTCCCATTGATGAGGCCCGTGTTCGATTCACGGATGATGCAATGTAATCTTTTTTTTTTTTGTCTCCCCGCTTCACAGGCGGTGAGCAGTGGCATATCCGTCCCAGATCGCATACCCCCATTGCCAACCGGCGAAATGCCCGATCGTGCGCTCCACCCACGGTTCCTGGGCGGGGTTGCCCCGCACGACTTCGCGGATGCGGTGGATGGGTCCGGCGCCGTGCCAGTGGTGTGTCCAGCCGGGGTTGGGTTGTTGGATGGGGGGTAGAGTTGGGAGGGTGCGGGTCATGTCGGGGCGGTCGTATTTGTCGGCTGGGTCGAGGAGGACGGGGGGATCGCGGGCGACGTGGACTAGGTTCATGAAAGAGGATTTGGAGGCGATGGCGTTGCAGGCGATGAGGTTGCGGCGGGCTTCGTAGGTGGGTTGGTGGAGGACGGTGCAGAGGAAGGTTGGGCCCAGGGAGACGAGGTGGTTGCGGTAGTCGTTGTAGTCGTTGCCGTCGCTGCCTGTGTTTGGGTTGTTTAGTTCCTGGAGTTCTGAATTTCCCGGGGGGAAGGGAGTCTCACCATCTCCATCGACGCTGGGGAAGAGTTCCCTGCCGTCGACGGTGGGTCGCAGGGCTTGCCATTGATGACTGTTGCGCGGGAACTCCTGCGCGATCTCGGCGAAGATGGCCGTGTATTGTTGTTGCAGGAAGACCCAGAGACAGCCGAATTCCTCGACTTCCCACGGGGGCATGGTGGCGAAGATCAGACTCCACATCTCGTGGAGGCCGAAGTTCCGGTACCAGGTGGAGGATCTCCGTTGGCTGGATGGCTGGTCGCTCCATTCCCGCGCGCCGAAGATGTTGCAGTAGGTTTGGAGACGACAGAGGGCGCGGAGGATGCGGGCTTTTTCGGTCTGGGAGGGGCTGTCGGGACGGGGCTGCTCCCCTGGGGTGCAGTAGCGGTGGAGGAGGGATTCGAGCTGGCGATAGAGGTGGGCGAGCTGTCGGCACTCCTCCATGGTGGCCGGGACGTTTTCCGATCCGGGGAGCTCGGCCGGACGCCGTCGACGGTCTAACAGGGTCACAATGTCGTCCTTGTTGGCCGGGATGTCGGCATGCAGGCCTTGGGAGCGGATGGCGGCCATGGGCTCCGTCAAGTCCATGAGACCATATTGTCGTTGGAGGATCTCCTGCAGGAGGTTCTTCTTGGAGAGAGCATAGGTGTTGTAGTAGACGGGGGAGGCATCGACGAGGGACTGAAGGGATTGGATATCTGGGAGCTGTTGGAGAATGAGGATGCGGAGCTCTGTTGGGAGGGATTCTAACGCCATGACTTCAGTCGCCGATGGATCTGAGAACGAACTTGAAGAACGAAGGTACTAATGATAATAGGATATATGATGCTATATATATAGTAGTAAATGCCTCCTGCCAAGGATGATTCAATTGACGCATTCTCGGCATTTCCCTCTTGGAACCTTGGAAAAATACCATCATACTCTTAATAACTTCAAACTTGAATGATACTCCGTACCATTGCGGGGAAATGCGGAGATTCTGTCGATCTCTCGAAATGTTACCATTTGAACACTACTATTGAGTATCCCGGACGGTATCTACAGAGTCGTACTCGATCACTGACTTTGTATGTCCTTTCCCTACCCACCCCATAAATGATACACGCACGCCATTCCCCGTAAGATGATCGTCAATGACACTCCTGTGACCAGAAACGTGACTCCCAAGAAATTGGACAGTTTTTATTAGGTAAAAAGTTAGGTCACGCCTCGGTCTAGATTCCCGACTCCCTTGTCATGCGGTGAGAAAAATCAGTCTGTGCAAAGACATTTTGCCAGACAAAACGCCAATGGTTGTTGGGGTGACGTCATACCCGCATCGTCAGGTGATTCGAACCATCCGACTAGCCGGTTCGGCAATAGTCATTGAGAGTCAGCTGTTTTATTGTTCAAAAGTGGTGACTTCCTTCTCCTTCTCCACCAAGGCTTATCAATCCAAAAATCCAGCGGCCCCTCACTCATTCAAGGTGCCGTAGTGTAGTGGTTATCATGCGACGTTGTGGTGCTCTCCGCAGTCCCGTCTCGACCTGGGTTCGATTCCCAGCGGCGCCAATGGCGTCTGATACTTGGTGAGTTCTTTTTGCTGTCCGACTGGACTTTGTTTATACTACGAACTACGGAGTCGTATGTGATAATATGTATGTATGGACTTAGATTTCGAGAGTGAAAATCAATTTTATTAGGGCGATGGCCATTAAAGGCCGATTCTATTTAGTCTACCAGTCTAAGCAGTGCCATCTATTAATCTTCTTCTTGTACACAGTCAGGATTGCGGAGCTTGTCCAACGGCCGTGCCAAAGCTGATAAGAGTTGAACTGACATCCCCCGGCGGGATGCAGCATTCGAGAATGGCCAGCTTCGTCGGTTCCTGCTCGACGCGATCCAGCGCGATGCGCAGCTCCGCCGTGGTCTTGATCTGCATCGCAAACATCGGCGGGTTCATGCCCATGCCGTTGATCTGGGGGTCCACGTGGGGATTGTCGACGTACGGGGCGTGGAACATGTTACAGAGACTCTGCGCGAAGGCTGTGTAGTTCCAGTTGTTGTAGTAGTTGTAGGGGCCGTCGTGGATGGCGGTCTATGTGATCTGTTAGATTTTGATATCCCGAAGAAAAGAGAGAGAGAGAGAGAGAGAGAGAGAGAGAGAGAAAGAAGGAGACTTACCTCGATCGCATACCCCAGATTGTTGAAGATGAAAATAATCGAGTTCGTTCGCGCCCGAATCATGGTGCTCACTTCCTGCGCCGTCATCTGGAAACTACCGTCTCCGATCATCGTGATAACCCGTCCATCGGGTCGCCCAATTTGGTACCCCATCGTCGCTGGCAAGCTCCATCCGATCGATCCGTATACCATTTGCATCTGGTAGTCGGCTCCGTTCGGCAACTGGATCGTTTGCGCGTTGAACCAGCTATCGCCCGTTTCGGCGATCAGGGTGTCCTTGGGCGTGATGATCCTTTGGATGCCTTGCAGAATGGCAGCAATCGACAAGCTGGAGTTCCCTTCTAAGCTCCCATGTGGAGTCGTCGGGGTGAGCGGTAGGGGTCGACATGTCGTGTCCTTCCGAGGAATGTCAGAGGCAATGATGGCCTGGATTGTGTCGTCAAGGCCGATTCCTTTCAGGGACTCGCCGCCGGGCGTCGTTATGTACCCGTCTTGAAGATCCAGAATGCGAGACGACTCTTTGCTCAGATCCAGGTAGCTACCCAGGGTGTGAAAGTCCGTCCAGCGGCATCCCATCATCACCCACAAGTCCGAGCGAAGCACCGCTTCTTCACATCCGACATTACTCGACGCAGACCAGAATGTGCCGGCAAACTGAGGATGATCCTCCGGTATGAGGGACTTGGCGTCGGGCTGAACGAACACCGCACACCCCAGTTTGTCCACGAGAGCCACCAACGTCGCGGTCGAAACTGTCTGCCGTACACGGGCCCCGACCATGAGTATCGGCTTTTCTGCGGCTTCCCAGATGGGACGAATGGTCTCGACCGCAGCACGGGTGGAGTCTCGTCGCGCTGGGATCGGCTGGGGGATGATGAGAGGCGTGGGAGGGGGACACGGGAACTGAGAGATATTGGACGGGATCTCGATATACACGGGCAGGGAATCCTCCAGACAGCGAGTGATGGCACTGTCGAGAGTTCCGATTGGGTCATTTTTGGTCGTGAGGCGGACTGATGCCGTCGTCACTTTGGCGAACATCTGCAAGGGTTGCTCTCTGTCGTTGATTCCCAAGGTATGATGCATCATTCGGTCCTGACCGAACGTCTCCTGTGGGGGACAGCCCGAGACGACGATCACTCGCAGGTTTTCCGAGTATGCGCCTGCGATCGCGTTGATGACTGAAAGGCCGCCGACCATGAAGGTGACGAACACCACCGCCACTTTGCTGGGAGATGAACGCGCGTACCCGTCAGCAGCATACCCGGCGTTGAGCTCGTTGCAGCATCCGACCATGCGCAGGGATTTGTTTTTCAGGATCTGATCCAGAAGCGTCAGGTTGTAATCCCCTGCCGGTTGTTAGTCCAGGGGGAACTGTACCGCGCAGACCGTTCACCGCGGCTTACCAGGGACCACGAAGTAGTCCGTCACGCCAAGTTCTTCCATGCGGTGGGCCAACACCGTCCCAATGTTGTAGTGGCCGGGATGGAACTGAGGCTGGATGGCCGGAGAGTCTTCGTATGCCGAGAACCGTGTCTTCGTCACGGCTGGAACGGTTTCAACTTCCAAGAATGATGGAGCCATTGTTGGAGAGACTGTGGATTGTGCGAGATGGAAACTGAGAGTCACAAGAAGATCACTTGGATTAGCTGGTTGTCGGTCTGAGATTGCTCATTCAGGGGGAAGAGATCTTTGCCTTTATATCCATCGCCGACCTCTATCATAGCCCATCGATGGTGTTCCAGCCCTTCCAAGCCATGGAGTGTTATCGGTGCGGCAAGTTTGCCGGTGAGGTTCTTTGACTTCTTGTTCTCCTGGCCGGTTCGTGGAAGATATGAATCACCACGCAAGAGTGTACACCTCATCGCGGAAGCTCATAACGTGCGACACAACACCGCTATAGATCCACCGTCCCTATCGAGCCTGCGACGGAATAAATCAGAAAGAAATGAATACCGCATCGTGCTCGGAAATCAAGGAAGGGGTAAAACCTACGTGATGAGATGATAATAAGCGAATGTAAGATGATATCATCGTGCAGAGCGTCCTTGCCTGAGACGAAAATGACGCCTCGACGAGGGATGATATCGCGCTCTCCGAGTGGTTCGTATCATGCATGCGGTCTTTGGTATGAGATCATCGCGCAGCCTCCGACGGAGACATTCTCCAGCCTCACGATGTATGTATGTACTGTCCATTGTGCCATGAATGCAAGTTGACTATGATTTCTGTCAGACAGCTTCCATTGTTAGGCCTAGATTACTGTCAACGTCGAAGCCCGGGCCAGCCCTACGTTGCTTGATATCATCCCAGGGTTTCCATGATAGATTGATGACTAAAGCGCGAGATACACAGGGTCCGTCCGAACAGCTCAAGCAAAAACATCCATCCAACAGCGTACCCCGATCTAATCGTACTCAGTTCAAAGCTGTGACTGGTCCATCTCTTCGGCCACCTCCGGGGGACAAGCAGTCCCGACTAGAGCACGAAAATCCGCTGATTCACTGTAAGGACAGCAAGGATTGGTCTCTCCCACCGCAGTGGCCCAGACCCGATAGCGATCGCTAGGATAATCGGCACTTAGTTTTCCGATGGACACGTTGCTGGTCAAGAGTCTAGACCTACCCGCCTCGAATGGGAAGCTGTCGTCCAGGGACCGTGACACAATTACTGTCGAATGTGTTCACCGTCGCCAGAAGTTCAACCTCCTCCGCCGGCTCGGAAGTCAAATGGGTCAGCCAAAGGCTGAAGGTCCGGGGATCCGTGCTGTTGATGCATTGTTAGCTGGACTTTGTGATGGTCAGGGTGGGTAGATGGAGTTCGTCGACAACCGAGAGACGTACTCGACATGCTCCCAACAGACTTTCCAGTCGTGCGTCACGTCCACACAGTCACCTGCTTTGGGGGTGGTGATCCTCATTGTCAGGTAGCTTGTAGCCGGGCAAGAAATGAGATAAGATGACGGATGTAGGATAGGATTGAGAACTCAATGGCATGTTGGGTAGCAGGTCATGAGCTGGGCAAGCGTCGCGTTATATGTCTCTTGAGGTCCTCTATAGCCAAGACTCCGGTGGTGTCTCGAATACGTCGATATCCATTGCCGGCTGACGGTGGCTCCGGAGATGGACGCTGAAGTTCAGTCAGATGGGCGCAATTATCAGTTGAACTTCCAATCTGACTGTATTCTAGGATACTGGGGTTGAGCATCAGTATATAACGTTGGTAGGGCTTGGCATAGTCCGTTGAGTATGCGTGGGCTCCTCACTCCGAGTCCTTAATATCCGATTTGTTCGTGGCGATTGACCAGGATCGAAGGACTGGACGTTGGACAACATCCAAGGACTGCAGTCGTCTTACGATTCGCTGGTTCATCGCCATACGGTGCGACTCTGGTGGCACTGAACGAGGATGAGGGGCTTCGCATGGCTGGCTGGATTCCAAAACTGCCCGTCTTATTACAACGCACTCGTCTATTCTGGAGGTCTCAGAGAAGAGTCTTGTTAGACATTAGATGGCCATTGGTTACTATCCATGATATTCCTTGTTGCTTAACACCCGGCGCAAGATGGATTGACATCTATTCAGACGAGACTGTGAGTAGCTTCGGTGTCCGAGCCTGCTCTTAAGGACTAGTATGACCATCTATCGCTGCAAAGAGATGGATGATGAAACACAAGGAACTGAAGGAGGGTTTCAGATCCGTCGTTAATCCCGACTATACCGAAGCCACTCAAGGATGAGATTCTCTGGCAGTACTTGTTAACCCAGGGATGGTAATCAACGTACAAAATCGAGATGCCAGTCTGTAGTCATACAACAAGAACTTGAAACCAGGAGACACAAGACAAACAAAGGATCAAGAGTAGCGTCATTCTCAATATCAGGATCCGATTTTCCGAAGCTCATATCGGACGTAAAACAGACCTCCAATATGATCCAGTACATATCAACTATCAAATTCCACGGACGAGTAACCCTACAGATTCCTCAGATCGTGATGCTTAATCTCCTTCAACAAGGCAGCCGCGCCGACAGCATCGGCAACAAGATGTGCAACCTGGTGTTTCTTATCCCCCAAGAGTTGTTTCCCCAGACTATACGCACCAATAAGCTCTTCAGCCAGACGACGCTTATGGCCCGATTCATGGGATGAGACGCTGGAAGATCGCGAAGACGATCCGGATCGTTGTTCCTTTCTCACCAGGCGTGTATCAGTGACCTCTGCCCCGGCCTCGGTGTGGACATCCTCTTCCTTGTATGACCTCGAGTGCTCGTGGCTCGATGAATGTCCCTCGTATTTCTTCTTAAAGAGCCTCCGGTATGATGGGAGGTGTTCGTCATGGTTCAGCATCTCCAGTGCGCCGACGGCGACGGCGGCTCCCACCGCTGCCTTTAGTAAATGGGACGTCGTGGAGGAGTCGTCGTCATCGTCGTCAAAGGACTTGATCAATTGATCCGCTGCGTAGACCGCGCCCCCGGCTGCGACGGCGGTCTTTGCGTGGGCCTTGAAAGTATGCAGAGTGGGAGTGTCTGTCATCTTCGACGTGGTGTTCTACTTTATTCTCGTTGGAAAGAATATATCCCGATCCTGGCACTAGGATTGCATGATTAGGACATAAGCAGTCGACCGTCGATATACCTGGCTTTGAACATGATGTGCGAGCAGGTCTGCATGTCATATATCAGCTCAAAGCTCACTATGATATCAGGCCCTAGACCGGGTCTATCGCACGACGTCTGGTGCTCGTCCGACCGTTTTACTGTTACATAGAGCCACTCTACATTGGTCTTTCAAGAGCAGTCTTTTAGCCGATCCCCTATTTGATTGATTGTGATATGATACTAATCTGAGTATGTGTCTCGTGTAACGGACAGCGCAGTATTTAAGTGGTCGAAAAGATTCTTCTCCCTCCTACACAGGACGACAAGGACCAGCTTCCGCGAGTCCGATGCCAACCAATAGATCGATCAGTTGGGCGAACACGGACGTGAAGAGGTAATCCATGTCATCGCCATGAATGCAGCACGTCTATTGGATGCTCCGACGAGTTTCTTCCAGGTCCATGATGAAATACCTCACATGCAGTAAAGAACTGGGTGGAGTCAGTCCCAGATACTCACGAGGCCATCTGTCGTGAGATGCCCGGAGCTTTGATGGTGCACGTAGGAGACCTTAGCTAACTTTAGTATATTGCAAATCTAACTCCCCTCCGAACGATTCAGATTACAGGCCTGCAATATCTCTGTTGAAGAAGCACCATGCTTGGACAAGATCGGTGAACATGCAGTGTTCCAGCGAGACCTCTCCCTGAAAAGACACTGATATCATACCTCCGACCTGGTCTCCACCGCCATCGACAGCTGTCCCGTAGCGACAGTCGGAGCAGGGGACTACGCCGTGCGTCTCCCGGGTAAGACATGTACGTACGTCAAGGAGTGACACGACTCAAGGGACGGTTGATGGCTTCGTCGGAATTACATCGAACGGGGAAAGTTAGGCGAGATAAGTGAGGGACGCTTGCATCCTCCCGCGACGCAGGGGGCCGTGTACGTTCTGGACATGTCTGAATAACTGGAGCTGGATGATTGGAGCTGAATGATTTATATCTGTGAATTGGAGGGTATGGGTTTTCATCGCTGTGGTTTCGACGGCTAGAACTGTGACATCTTTGGATGTGGAGAGCATCCGTTCGGAATACTTTGAATCGAGCAGATCTTAATGATCAGGATGCCCGGGTGCCGATTCTGGCTCGGCAGTTTCATGAGGTTATTGGGTTAATCACCGTGTCTTCGTCACGGATTTGGGCGTGTATCGGGTCAATGTGGCTGGGAGGTTATCCACCATGACAATGGTTTCTATACGGGGATCAATGTGGCCTAGGACTTTACGACCATGGAGGATCAGTATAGGACAGTCGGAGAGACGACCATCCGTTGACCTGAGACGCAGACGCGCCAGAGAAAACGCTATATTACTGCGCTTCTCGCTCCGCTATTCATCTTAATCTGCTAGTCAAGGTTTAGTTCCTGGTATGTTGAGTTCCTAGTGACACTGCAACATTCCTTAGGGGGCTTCAAAGACGATCTCTGAGAAGGAAGGGATATTACGAGCTACTCACCCTAGAAGTGGGACTTTAGCAATGATCTGAACAAAATGCCAGACATCACGATACTTTTGAATGTAGAAATGTACCAGACAAAGAAACAGGAGGGCAAGATATGATGTGTTGAGCATGGTCGTACTTCAAGTTGTAGAAGATCAACGATAGGCTGAGAGCGACACATTGGCATTGCTTTGCCAACTGATGGCATTCAAGAGGATTTCGTACGCAGTTGCTATGGAAGATCGTTCGTCACAGCGCAGTTCAGTGGTTTTGACCAGAATGTAGGAGGAACGGGACAGGATACAAGTGGAATGCTGCATAGCTGTCGCGACAGAACATCGTCAAAATGGAGCTTTGTTTATTTTCCAATGGGAATATAAAGTATCAACCTGGACTGGTGCTGAGCGTGCTCGATCAATGCTTTGCTGTCTCCATTATCACCCGCCTTGACAAGAATGAAGCCCTACAGCATCTTCAGCAGTCTAGCCATACTTGGCCCCTTGACCTTATCCGCGGCACAAACCCTCAACTTCGTCGCACACCAGGACGACGATCTACTCTTCCTCTCTCCCGACCTGCTCGGTGAGGTTCGATCCGGCCGCGACGTCCGCACCGTCTTCCTCACAGCCGGCGACGCAGGAAATGGCGAGGCCTATTGGACAAGTCGTCAAGCCGGCTCCCTCGCGGCCTACGCGCAGATGGTCGGTGTCGCCAACGACTGGATCGAAGGCGACGCAGGGATCCAAGGATACGACATCCCCGTGTACAGTTTAGCAGCCAAACCGCAAATTGAGCTCGCCTTCATGCATCTTCCAGACGGCAATCTAGACGGGTCAGGGTTCGCATCCACAGGGAGCCTCAGTCTTCAAAAGCTGTTCGACGGGACCATCCAACAAATCCACACGGTCGACTCCTCCGGTACGACCTATACGAAAGATCAACTGATCGATGTCCTCGCTGATATCATCGAGAATTTCAAACCGGATCGCATCAACACCTCCGACTTCGTCAATGATATCGGCGGTGGTGATCACAGCGATCACTACACGACGGGGTACTTTGTAGACCATGCGACTCGAGTTGCGGATAACAATGCGGCTTTCTTTGGTTACATGGGCTACCCAGTGATCTCGTTGCCCGCTAATTTACCTGCTGCCACTGTCGCGGACAAGAAGGCCATTTTCTACCAGTATGCTGTGTATGATGCGGGCACCTGCCATACCGATGCTGGTTGCGCTGGCAGGCCGGAGCTCGACTGGTTCCAACGACAGTACACGGTGTAATATGGCTGATGACATGAATATGGTCGATAGTATGATCGGGAGATTTGTTTTGCGTCATGTATGTAGCGAGCTTAATGACAATATGAGTATATCTATCATATCTCTCCCCTGCACAGAGGAGATTCACTCAATTCCCACCGCGTAGGTAAACGTTTGCTGGTTGACTAGAAAGATATGGTGTTCTCAATGCTGATGTGTGCCTGTAAACGTCTACTAACTCGCAGTACGATATGCGGGATGGTTTACGGATGTAAGCTTAGGGAAGACTGGTCTTCTCATTTGTAGAATTGAGATTTTCGTCTATCGTTGGTTATCCGAACGAATCATTAAGTGGGGATAGATACTGAACTCCGAGTGTTTCCCTTAATGCGAAGAACGAATCATCTGAAGGTCTTTATTTCAGTTGAATGCCGTTCTCTTTCAGATACTGGTCGTATCGCTCCGGAAGACCCGACGGCTCTGCGACGGCAACGTAGGTATCAGGCCGGATCAGATATGCCGCATCCCTTCCTAAGCCCACCGAATGGTATTTCTCGTGCCACGGAAAGACATGCAGAGGGATCCTCTTGCTTTGACACCATTCCTTTAGCTCGTCTTTGATGTCCCCGTAGACGTGGACCTGCCATGTTATCTTTTTCAAACTTTCGAAGTTATCAAGTTCATCGACAGGCGCCCAAGGAACACGGTCACCTCCTTGGACGACACCAGCCGAACCGGCTGAGAGTACACTCTCACGATAATGCAGCATGATCTGGGATACACCGCGGAAGAGTCTTTGTCGCACAAGGTTGAATCTAAACAGAATGGGAGAAACATAAGGGATGAACACTGCCCGGATAAAAGAGGACAGATACCCCGCCGAGACAATACCGTTGAACACAGTATCCGTGGTGTTGACCAGAAGAGCTGCGAACGCACATCGTTCAGCTTCGTAGCTATCCAAGAGAGACATGTCCGCTTGCCCGTGAATGACGGCTGCAAGTTTCCAGGCCAGGTTAATTGCATCGCCAATGCCCGTGTTCATGCCTTGTCCACCAACCGGACTGTGAATATGCGCCGCATCGCCGACAATAAATGCCCGCCCTTTGCGAAAGGCCTCGGCCACCCTGTGGTGCACGTGGTATGTGCTGAACCAGTTCACCTTGTCGATCTGGATTCCTACAGCCTTGCCGCAGTTGGGGGCCACATCCTCCAGGGTGAGTTCGGATATGTTTTTGGTCAGTGCGCTTTGATCTACAGCACCGTTGAGGCGCGCATGGCGGTTGTTATCATATGCCATCAGCAGAAAGAATTCCGTCTCAGTCAAACTCAAGTGCGCTTGACCATTGAGGCCGGACCCGCTGCCTTCAATATCAGCCACAAAGAAAAGCTGCGAGTAAGTCGCTCCTGCGAATCCGATTCCGGAGCTCTGGCGGACAGCAGAATGGGCACCGTCACATCCCACGAGGAAGGTGGCTTCGCAAATTTCCATGCCGTCGTTATCGGTGTGGGAATTGGTTGAGTCTCTCACTCGAGCGGTGACGTAGGATTCCTGTTCCTGGAAATCGACCAACTCCCGATTGCGCTCGACCTGCACTCCCGCTGCGTTCAATCGAGCCTCCAGTAATCGTTCATGTCGATCCTGCGGGTAAATATGGATGAACGGGTAGGGTGTGAGGCCTGCGCCTAGATCACCGAACGGGACATGGGAGCGATGGGCACCCCCTACCCATACATTGGTCGCTTCGATCTTGTGGCCATTCGCGACGACATCCTCCGCGAGATCCAGTTGGCGATACAGCTCGAGTGTTCGGGCATGGATTGCCATCGCCCGCGATGTCGAGGCCTTTGCTTCGGATTTGTCTATGATGCGTACGCTCACTCCTTGGCGCGTTAACCACAGTGCCATCACCAGACCGGTTGGGCCTGCTCCCACGATCAGAACGTCGGTGCGTGCCATGTTGATGGGACGAGAGAGTAAATTCGTCGAAATGCTGTCTGTTCTCGAAGTCTGTACAATCTTCTCGAAAAGAAATTGTCATTCAAGGGAGTCATTGTACTGTACATACAGTCAGACTGCTCGTATTTATGACACGACTTCTCCCGACCCTTCATGACTCAGTTGATGAATTCGACTATGAAATCAAGAAAAATATAGAGTTTCCATCACGAGGGATCAGCCTTCCTGCCGGACAGTCGGCCTCCATATTTCAGATTTTAGTGTCAGGGTCGGCGTGAAAGGTTGACCGAAGATGCGAAGTTGTTCAATTTTGCATGTTGTATACTCCGTCCTCCGTCCTCCGTCCTCCGGATCTTAAGATCAGATTATCACTGGATATCTCCGATTGTTTCCGCCTGCTGGACGGATAATGTCGGGTAAGTCGGGGTTTCCGTGACCCGTCAGGACCTGTCAGGTGAGGTCTCGTGGCAAAATCTCCAGCCCAAATCTATACCTTTTTTGGGGTAGTTTTCATTGTTTGAATTAGTCTTTTGGCTATCCTGAGGCCGAGAAGCCAATGGAACTTCAACAAGCCAATGCATTCAATGCATTAGGTCTCCACGTTCTTTATCCTTTTCCAACTTGAAGCTCTTCCCAACAGTTCCCCAAGTTATACCAAATCCCCCCCCCCCCCTCTCTCCTACTAACCATCCCTCGGTAACTAGTCTACTTACCCTACCTTAAAGGTACTTACGCTCTTTCTTTCTTTCTCTTTCCGTGTTACCTGACAGGTCAATGTATAGGCCAATTAACAATGTCCGCCACACGCCACAATGCATCGACAACCTCGTCTGAAAGAAAACGACTACGAGATAGACGGGCCCAGCAAAACCTCCGGGATAAGCGGGAAAACCGTATTAAAGCGCTCGAAGAGCGGGTAGCATATTGCGACAAAAATCATGGCGATGAATTGATAAGAAACTGTATGATCACGGTGGACTATGTGCGACGGGAGAATGAAATCCTACTCGCTCGTCAGGAGCATCTGCGTCGGCTCTTTTACGGCTGGGAAAAAGAGGGTTACGGGACAACGGGGTTACCGCATCTCACTCGTCCTCCCACAACACAGTCGTTCCCTGCCTCTATGGTCGCGTCTTATGGCCTGGGGAGTGACGCTATGGACGCGACCTTGACAAATGCAGAAGCACAGGTGATTTCAAGCTGGCCGGTGCCGCCGATGGATCCAGGATCCGCACATCTGGCAACCCCCGACCTCTCGTCGTCTCCCACCAGGCTGTCCGACAATCCGAGCCTGATCGCGGATCTTCCTGCGTTGCCTTGTCTGCTTCCCGCGCGGTCAAGGCTACCAGTGCCCCCGCAAATACTACTGAACAATTGGACCAGGTGGATCACACTGGCTAATAATGTAATAAATACCCCTCCTCTGCCATCTCCGTTAGACCTCTTACATGGGTCGAGGAGGAACTGGCTAGCGGACCAGGTTAACCGACTGCTTCGGATATATACTCTCCGAGAGCCCGACCGTCTCGCATATAGCTGGATTCTATATGGATTCATTAAATGGCGAATAAACCCCACTCCACTCGCCCGTTCGTACCTCCCGACCTTTCTACAACCCTTGGCAGAGCAGGTACGGCAAGGCCAAAAAAATCAAATCATGTTTTTCGTGTGGCCACAGATCAAACTCAATCTGCTAGAGCACTGGGATACCATCGACAAGGTGGAACTCTACAAAGACGCCGCCAGCAGCTGCAAGGTGCGATGGCCGTCCAGCAATAGCATCTGGGACTGGGACCGCGATGACAACATCCTCATCAAACCGGAATTCTTTCAGACGTTCATGAACCCACATGGCTGGGGGTTGGCCTCGGGGTTCATCGATAAATATCCGCAGTTGATGAAAGGGCTGGATGTCGAAGCAGTCCGGTTTGACGACCCGTAGATTTATTTTATTTACCCGTCACATTGGGTCCACTGCGCAGGTGGCTATGCGATGGGCACGCAAATCAACAGCCTTCAGAAGCTCACTCCCCATTCAAATAAGTAAGATCGGCAGATTTCTCTCGGGTCAGGGCCAGTGAGATGAGTCGTTGAATCAGCGTCCTCCCGGCACTGAATCAGCGTTGTCCTCCTTCCCACGAGGGCCCTGAATCTTGACAGGTCTTAATGCATGGTGATTGGCCTCGCCGCATCAACTGGTGGAGCCGTTGAATCAGCGCGGGGATTAACTGTCCATACTGTTGACTCAGACTGGCGATAATCTCCCAGGGGTACACGTCTAGTCCCGACTTTCATATTGTGTTCAATTGGCATCATCGATTCTGGTCTTGCCAGCTATTTTGTGAATCTTTGGATACATCTTGTCCATATTGCTTTGTCTGCGAATGATATCAGTCTGCTCCTTGAGGTGGTATTTATCCGTCTCCCTATTCAGTAAAGAATTCTAGTAGGAACTGGCTATTAGTCTAGGACTGGCTATGTCCCTAAAATTAGAATTCCTATTTTCGAGCAATTCAACCCGTTGGCTTCCCAACATACCAACCGGTTCTCACATTCCTCATGCTCAGTCGTTCCTGGAAGGTCGCTCACCACGCCGAAGCTGAGGGTCACGGTATACTTGAATTTGGGATTTTCCTTTTCTTTGGAAAATGAGGAGTGGATCGTTGCTTATACTGTATACACTCATCCACTCCGTCCATGACCCCTTTCGATGGCCAAAGCCATGTTTTAACCTGTTTATCGGATATCTGATGCATAGTTTCGGATTTTCTGCACGACCAATGGTAACATACAGTTGGGTCTCTCTGATTATCGCGGAAACAGTGGCAATGTTGATCATAGTTGTTTAATGAAACAACTGAAACGAGACCGCTGGATGAACTTCTCCTGAGCCCGTTTCCTCCCGCGCTGTACGCAGCATCGCGCGAACGAACGAGCAAGCCTACCTACTTGTAGCACGGACATGACACCGATCTCGCCTTGCTGAAAAGCTTCAATTCAGCCAATCCGAAGGTGGGATGGTTGAATGGTGTGGATACGTCCAGATGGACCTGATCCAGGCCCGAATTTTCTCGAATTGCCTCGTTGTCTGACATGCATGAAGGCATCCACGGATCAGTGATCAGTCCACCTGGGTTTCCTCCTTCGACCTCCTCTCATTCAACGCCATCACGATTCACGATTCACGATCCTCATCCCCAGCCTCCATGGGAAACATCACTTGCTGGCGACGGCGAAGTGTGCTATTTCAAGCACGCCCGTGCACTGGATGACGTCGGGATCTAACCAGCGCCTCAGCGACGCATGTTTTCAAGAGCCTTAGGGATTTTCACCCAGTGATTAATGCACGTCTGCAGCGTCTGCAAATGCGATCTACATTATGAAGTACCACGAGCGGAGTCTTATCGATCCATTATATACATGGAAAAGGCTGAGCGGCAGCCTCCAGACGCTGATTGGAGAGGTTCACTCGGTCCGCTACTATGTTTATCGATCTGGCCCAACTTTGCATGCTCTTGAACCCTTCAAGCGACCCACAAGGGTTCACACTGGATCCCTGGGATCGGTGGCCTGGTTTAGTCGGATTATCATCCTTTGGATCATGGCCCACAAGATCGGCACTAATCTTCATGCGAGCGCGCTTCTTCGAGACAGGTCTCGTATCACAATGACACGGGGTCGGCCTGACCGAATGGTCCCCGGCTCGGATCGCTCGTCACTGACAAACCACGATGCCTGTTGGACGTCGTCATAAACAACTTGGAGCCATGCTACCAGCTGTAGTGGGTTCATTGCCACCGCAGTCCGAAGCTGTCGCAACAAACTGGACACTGTAGTTCTGTTACTGACTAGCTCCGCATTGCCGATCAGTACGGCCAGACACGTTTCCCCAAACCTGGGATGTCGGAACCCTTGGATGTCATTGGTTCATCATGGGTCGAGGTTGATAGTTCCTGACTACTGCAGGTCCGAAACGTCCTCAATCGTTGGCTCATGTAGCGCCCCAGCAAGGCGCTAATCTCCTACTGACATCCACCGGCCTCCAGAGAACGGATCTCCGGATATTGTTGCCTTATCCAGCGGGAGACGGGGCGAAAATCCAGCACCGCTGGGACGGAGTGCCTTCAGCATAGCCACTAAACAGCGCCTCAAGCTATTATAAAGGCGCACCCCATTCCAGATACATTTGGATCTTCCTCTGCCATGCTACTTTCACGCTATACTATCATCAAAAGCAAATCAAATCTCATTACCATTCGATAACTCACCATGAAGCTCTCTGGTCTTGCCATCGCTGGCCTTATTAGCTGTGTTGCCGCCCTGTCACCACTTGACATACCAGCGAGCTCGGCCTCTGCCTCTGTGAGCCTAAGCGCTACTCCCGGCTCGTCCAGTTTGGCCACACCTTCCAGCTCGGCTTCCATCAGCGTCCCGTCGTTATTGACTAAACGCCAGTTCGCTCCTTTCTCCAGCTCAGCAACCCCTTCCAGCTCAGCAACGCCTTCCAGCTCGGCAACGCCTTCCAGCTCAGTTTCTCTCACCGGCACCCCTACTCCGCCCAGCTTCCTCCCTCTCTGGAAGCGCAAGCGTCACCATCAGCTCTAGAGTCTTGTCATCGGAGTCTCGTTTCCATATCTTTTCATTTCGAGTCAGGCAGATTTTGTGCATTGCGTGAGCATCGTCGCGGGCCTGCTTCCTTGCTAGTTCATTTGCATCTGTTTATCGCGACCGGCGCTGGTTTGCTTTCATGGGCCATTGTTATGAAGCCGCTGGAGTGTCCATCCTGAATGATTTCCTGGCATACGCTTCCATCTCCAGAAATTGCGATGGACAGTAACATCCACCATGTGTCTTCCTCAGATATGAGTCCTGTTTCACTTAATATCAGTTCTACCGCATAGATCTTTTCAAATTGTCATTTTTTATATTTTCCAGTTACTACTACGAAGGGGCGCTGGCCTCATACTTCAAGTCCATAAGTTCCCTTCCAGATTTCATACCGTGAAGACCAGTAAAGAAAGAAGTAGAGGGAAGCACTACGAGTTGAAAGATATCTTATGGACACATCCTCGGCCGTCTCCCCACAATTTCCTCGATAGCAGGTTCGATATAGTCACGTTTGCTGCCCAAATTGGTGGGCACTGCGCATCTAAAGTACTGGCACCTAGTTTATCGGACAATAAAATGACCACGGAGGACTTGCGTTCGACCATTCATCGCTCGACGCTGCAATATCCAAAGAAGCCCAGTAAGGAGCAGAGCACAAGTAGTAAGATGAAAAGCCCTTCTGGCCCGACGTATGATTTCCTGGCACCGGTCAAGAACGCCGAGGCAGAAGAGGTATGCACCACATATCGACCTGGCGTTCACGTCGCTAACGTCTATTAGATCTGCATGGAACCCTTTGAATACACCAGATCTCCTTCGAGTAAGAACACCGTGAGCAAAGTAATCGCCCGTCTGCGGCCGTGGTTGGATATCTCGGATCAGTCTGCATCAGTCCTGAGCAGTCCAGACTGTCCAGTTGGTGGTTTTCTCATCGGGACAGAGTCCACCGACCACAAGGATCGGGACACAGTGACCCGAAGAAAGAGATGTATTAGAGTTACCGAGGTTAACAAGGCCAAGGGAAGGTCATTTAAATTCACTGAACGGTCCTGATGAAATCCCTCTTCTCATGCTTTCTGAAATCACATCCCCCGACAGTCAAACCCGCACAATGACCGCTTCGACCGACCTACCGGATCGTGATGCCCTCACGAAACGGTCGGTCCCTAGCATGGTCCTCAGCGACGGCAGTCCGTCGTCGATGACCGCACCGCCGACATCAAAGCCCGAGAGCGACGCCACGAAAGGCGCACAGGAGAGATTCACCGTCCGCGGGAACGCCGTCGTGGCCGGTGGCGCAGGGACGTTGGGACTGCGTTCGTGCGATGCGCTTCTCGAACATGGACTACAGGGACTCATGATCTTGGACCGGGACCCGACTATTTCACAGCAGGAGATCGACGCGCTCCGGACGAAATTCCCCACGGCCAAGATCGCCACGCGGAAAGTCGACGTGACCGATGAGCGCGCCGTGGAGGCTGCCATGGACGAGACCAGCGACATCCTCGGATCCGTCGATGCGTTGCTCTGTTTCGTAGGCGTGGTGGGGTGTGTCGAGTCCTTGGAGATGCCCATTGCGCAATGGCGAAAGGTCATGGATATCAACACCACGGGGTCGTTTATCTGTGCGCAGGCTGCGGCACGGCGAATGGTCGCGCAAGGCACCGGGGGTTCGATCACCTTCATCGCGTCCATCTCGGCGCATCGCGTGAACTTCCCCCAGCCCCAGGCGGCGTATAATGTCAGCAAGGCGGCGCTGCTGATGCTGAAAAGCTGTCTGGCGGCGGAGTGGGCGCGGTATGGCATTCGGACGAACAGTCTCAGTCCGGGCTATATGGATACGATTCTCAACGCCGGTGATGGCATTGCGGACCATCGTCGAATCTGGGCGGAGCGCAACCCCAGTGGCCGAATGGGCGTTCCATCGGAGCTGACGGGGGCTGTCGTGCTCCTGGTGAGCAGCGCAGGATCCTATATTAATGGCGCCGATATCGTTGTAGACGGCGGGCAAATCGTATTCTGATGGACTTGTCCAGTTCTGCCAGATGAAAAGAATGTACGCGAAAAGATAGACCATGAACATCCTGTTGTCTGTAATCCACACTGGAAGCGGGGTTTGAAGATTGATTTAATTCGTATACTCTCAAGTAGCTTTCATTCATCTCGTAAATAGTCATTATTTATCCGTCTCGGCGTCCTCGACACTTCATCTCGTCCACCAGATCTCTTCTCCAAGCCTCCCACTCTCGACCTCGACCACCATGCCAAAAGATCCCGAAGGAAATAGACTAGGAGCAGTAGGTAGTCACCGATCTCCGTCTCTCAGCCGTTTCACTCATGATATTTAGTGCACGGAATGTCAGGTATGGTCCGAAGCGGCAGAGCAACAGCTCTACCCTGGTCTTCCAAGAGTGCCCCAAAGATTAACCAGGTGTGACTCTACTTGATAGAAACGCAAAAGCAGAGTCAGTTCCCTTGATTAAACGAGGGAGATCCTTTACTGACCATGGTGCAGTGCTCTGGAGTTGCCCCGTGCTCATATTGCGCCCGGAGCCGTAAATCCTGTATTTTCAGCCGGCCGCCGAGACGCACCCCGTTGACCAGAAAGTGAGTGAGTGTTTCCCATATCCCGCATGGTTACTGACGGGGCAGAAACCTGGATGAGCTGGAGCATCGATGTCTATTGCTAGAGATGCTACTGAAGAAGCTAAACCCGGACGTGGAAGTGGAGAGCGCGCTGAGAGACATCGACACGCATGAGAATTTGGCGCCGCCGAGTAGCCCGGACCATATCGGTTTCACCAGGGATGTCTCTGCTATCCCAGATAGGTTTGAATGGTCCGAAGCCTCGCTGGTCTCTCCCGCCGCAGAACCGTACCAGGCCCGAAAAGAGGGTCCAGATGGAATGGCATCTCTGCCGCGGAGACAGTCCGATACGGGATATCTTGGTAAGGATTGATACCTCTGGCGAGGTCATTGTGTTCCTTAGCTCATGTGCTGTCTAGGAACGGGGTCAGGATCCAGTCTGATGGAGGCCATCTCCCATTTACTCCCCGAGCAACCGACAGGGACGACGGATGGAATCCGCAGGACCCGTCTGAAGTGTGATGAGCTGGCAAGGAAAGATCAGTCCAACCGCTTATTGCTCGCCCGGACCCTGTCTGATACGGTCATCATCGGGCGTCTCATTGATGCGTATTTTGGATCGTATAACTCCTCCTACCCCATCTTACACGAGCCCACGTTTCGAGAACAGTATGCAAAACGCAATCAGATCCATCAGCGTTCCAGTTGGCATCCGATTTTCTATCTGGTTTTGTCCATTGGCAGCTGGATCTTGGGCACTGAAGCCGAGCCGGACGCCTACGACTTCTATGCAGCGGCTCGGTCCCACATGTCCTTGCGCATGCTCGAAGTTGGGAGCCTTCTCACTGTTCAGGCATTTCTTTTAATGGTTAGCACTTCCCCTGATCGCTGTGCAGTTGGGCTGGCTAATCGTCTTCCCTGGGAGCAGGGCAATTACCTACAAAAGCGCGATCGCCCGAATACGGGATACAACTGTATTGGGATGGCATATCGGATGGCTCTCGGGCTAGGGCTGCATCGAGAGCTCCCCTCCGGGGCGAAGAAGGATAGCCTGTTTCACGAACGAAGACGAGTGGTCTGGTGGATCGTGTACTCCTTTGATAGTGGCTTTGGTCTGACCACTGGCCGTCCCGTGGTGGCATCTGATGCCTTTATCGAAACGCGACTGCCACGGAATATCGACGAAGCCGTAAGTCCATGGATCCCTTCATCCAGATCAGATTCTCACTCCTCAGGAATACACGATGGACTCCATTCTCCCGGCACCGGCAGCCCACGCGACGAACTCCTCCGCCCTCATTGCGCAGTCCCAGCTGGCCTGCATCAGCAATCTGGTCTTCAACGAGCTTTTTTCCACCGCCAGCCACACCTCCTTTGACATGAACTTGCCCCGATCCATTGAGCAGCGTCTCAAAGTCTGGAAACTCTCCCTCCCGCCTTACTTCTCCGCGCATAGAGTCCCGGACTGGTTCCGGGGCCCTCGAGCCGTGGTGTTGTGGAAAGAGCAGAATCTGCGCACGCTGTGCTGGTGGGGAAGCCAGCGCGTGTGCAGCGCTGGGAGCGATCAGGTCGAAGCCCGGAACGTCTGCCAGTACACAGCCATGGAGACGATCCAAGATATCACGGCCTTCTGCGCCGAACACCCGGACGCCCTGCATCCCGGCCTGAGCTGGTATGCAACCTATTTTCTCTTCCAAGCCGTCCTCGTGCTCAGCGTCTTCCGTCTGCACAAACCAACCGTCGACATCAACGACGAGCTCTGGCTGGCCTCCGTCTCGCGCGCGCACGATTGTCTCGCTTCTCTCAGCAAAACCAGCCCGCCCGCCACCCGCTGCCTCGAGGTGCTAGAAAGACTCCACGACCACTGGCAAGCCCGGCCGTCGCCCCTCCCGCTCTCTCCATTAATGACGGGAGCTCTGCCCGGCGTTACTTCGTCCCCGACCTCCACGTTCCCGGATGTGCCGCCGTCCGCAGTCGCCGCGGACCCTGCGTTGCAGATCTTCTTCGAACATACCTCGTTCCAGATGGATCCGTTCGAGGGCCTCGAGGGATTCCCCAGCACGCAGGAACTGGACTTCTTCGATTACTTGCCGCCCACCGCCTAGGATACCTGGGCTCGAGTTGCCCGGAATGCAGGAAGACTCCATGATTCGCCATGACGTCTCTACCTTTCGCCCCGATATGAAATACGAAATATCTGACTGTACCGGACAATATCGAGTCGGACACGACCCGGCTGTCATAGCCCGTCTTCGGCGCACAGTGCCCCGATGCTCCAAGATGAATCACAATAGAGACCGGACTCACAAGAATCAACGAAGAACCACGGTGCATCCGGCACACAGTCAACCGAAGCTCAGGGGAGATATCAATATAAAGTACTGACCATGCCCCCGTCAAAAAGCCCACCAACAAGACCCCATAGCCAGCACAGCTCACCATGAACCCCGACCAGAACCCCTCCTGCCTCCTGTACGGACCCCAGGACGCGCGATTCGAAGACCGCCCAATCCCCACCCTCGACCACCCCGACGATGTCCTCGTCCGCATCGCCTACACCGGCGTCTGCGGCAGCGACGTAAGTCCCGTCCCCGACATGACGACAGTCACTAACGAGGAAAAGGTGCATTTCTGGCTCCACGGCGGAATCCGCACCTACGTCTCCGAATCCCGCCCGCTGACTATGGGCCACGAAGCATCGGGGACCATCCACGCCGTCGGTTCCGCCGTAACCACCCTCCGACCCGGTGACCGCGTCGCCATCGAACCAGGCTATCCGTGTCGCCGCTGTCCCCGCTGTAAACTCGGTCGGTATAACCTCTGTCCCGCCATGAGGTTCGCCGCTGACCCCCCCGCTACCCACGGTACCTTGTCGAGGTTTTTCAAGCTGCCTGCGGATTTTTGCTATCGCGTTCCGGATGGGATCCCTTTGGTGGACGCTGTGCTTGTCGAGCCGCTGGCGGTGGCGGTTCATGCGGTGCGGTTGGCGCGTGTGAGGCCTGGGGATCGGGTGGTGGTGTTTGGGGCCGGGACGGTGGGGTTGTTTTGTGCGGTGGTGGCCAAGGAGTTCGGGGCGGGTGTGGTGGGTTTGGTGGATTTTTTGGAGGGTCGATTGCGGTTTGCGGAGGGGCTTCTTGGGGATGTGGGTAGGGTTGTGGTGCCGGAGTTGGGCGGGAGTGCGGAGGAGAAGGCCCGGGGTTTGGTGGGGAGGTTGGGGCTGGGGGAGGGGGCGGATGTGGTTGTTGATGCCTCCGGGGCGGAGGCGTCGGTGCAGACTGGGGTGTTTTCGTTGCGCATGGGAGGCACGTATGTGCAGGCGGGCATGGGGAAGCGGGAGATTGTGTTTCCTATCGCGGAGGTGTGCGAGAGGGAGATTGTCGTCAAGGGTTCTTTTCGGTATGGGGCTGGGGACTTTGATTTGGCGCTTCATCTTGTTGCGCAGGGGAAAGTCAGCTTGCAGGGCTTCGTGACGAATGTCTTTCCCTTTGAGAGCGCGACGGAGGCGTGGGAGACGGCGAAACGGGGGGAGGGCGTCAAGACGGTGATTGAGGCGCCGACGTCTTGAGATTTTATATGACTACGGTGGGATCTACCCTGGAGTAGGCTATTCATGCTGTCAATCAGAATTTGGACTATCAATTGCACTATGAGGACATATTGTGGTGGTCGATTTTGGCCAATCCAAGCCCTAAATACTACTGTGATTAGGGTCTGTGACCGTCTATCAACGAAGGACGGCAGGAATGTACCCCGAGTGAATACCGACAGAGTCCCGTCCTACACGACCACGACTACGACCGCTTGTATGAAAGTTGCCCCGTCAAGCGCGCCGGGTCAGTTTGTACCGAACGGGAGCTCGGCTGGACGCCCGCCAGGACGTGCACATCAAAACTGAAGCTCGAAGTCTGCCCCCACTCGAACGCGGCATCGATCATCAACCGCCCCAGATACGGCTGGGGGGCATTCCCAGGAGCCACGTTCTCTTTGGCGGCCACCGTGGCGCCGAACTGGACGCCCTGCTGCGAGAGCATCACCGACGCCCGCGTGATCGTATCGGGGACGGCATCCGGAAGAGAGTCGATCACCTGGCCGGGGATGAGATACTTGATCTGCATCGGAAGAATGGCCGCCCCTCTGGGCAGCGGCTCCAGGTTGGTCCAGTCTTCGTACCCCGGTGCCAACTGCGGGTGGGCCATACCAGACGCTTAGACCGGTCAGCGACGAACAATCATGGGAACCAGGAATGAACTTACGCGCCCAGAGTTCCCCGCGGACGACACCCAGACCAGAGCTGACGTGATCCCACAGATACGACAGGAGGAAGAAGGTCTGATGGCCCGAGGACGGGTCCTGGCCCGCCACCGTCGACACCTGAACGCTCAGTCGGAATGACAGGAGCACCGGCATGGGCCCGCTGAGATCCAGCTCGAGTTCAATCTGTCGGAACTGCAGATCCGTGAACGGGTCCTTTTCCATCAGCTCCTGCACGAAGTCCAGCGCGCCGCCGTCCACCCCGATCACCTCCGCCAGCCAGCCGAGAGCCCGGCCAACGGGACGGTCCGCGTCCGTCCGCAGCGTCAGGGCCACGATGTCGTCGGCGAACTCCAGCGCCCCGACCATCGGCAAGACACCGGTCGACGACGTGAAGTCGCACCGGATGGCCAGCGTGGCCGTCCCTTCCTCGACGGGGATGATCTTCTCCCCCGTGTCCCCCGCCGTCAGGAACTTTTTACAGACGAGATCCGCTCGCGTGATCGTCACGTTTAGCGCATCTAAATGCAGCTGGTCCAGCGCACTGACCGTGAGCAAGTTGAATACCAGTCGGACCGTCGTGCGGGACCCGGCCTCCGGGTTGAACCACAGGGCATTTCGATGTCCCTGCGGCAGCGTCCAGTCCAGGCGGACGAGGAGAGGCTTGAGGAGCTCGGGAATGCTCGCGGCCGGAAGCCCGGTCCACTGCCAGACCGTGGCCAGGGCGATGTCCGCCGTGGGGGGGCTGGGGGGCGGCACCAGGCCACAGCAGAGTCGCGCGTCGACATAACCCGGGGCGGCGACGTCGGCCGCGTCGTCGCCGAAGGCGCTCGTGAGTGCCGAGCGGGTGGAACGGAAGATGAGCGGGAGAGGGCTGCTGAGCTCGAACGCGAAGTGGTCGATTTCTTTCCCGTCCGTCGTCATGGCCACGGTGAACAGGCCGGTGTCATCGAGATGTCGCAGCCAGGTGGCCCATTTGTCGTCAACATGGAATGCGGCCTCCGGTGCGGGCTGTTTCTGGACTACAAGCACCTTCCCCTCTAACTTGGACAGAAAGGTTCCGCTGGTGGTGCTTTCGGCAATGATGACATTGGGCTCCTGTCGGCCGGTGGCGGACGAGGAATAGATGTAGAAACCGTCTTGATGTGACATGTTGGCCGTGGGTTGGATGATTCCGATGGTGTGGGAATCGGTCTTTCGATCTTTATATGCGACTGTGATACCACTACCGCTGCGTAATCCTATTACAGTACCAGGCTGAAACGACTGGGATGAGAAAGGAGGTAATAATGGGATTCATCAGGAGCAATTGGTTCTGGCAAGAGATGTATGTACATGGCCTACATGCAGCGTACGTGGGATTGAGGGTTACTCATGGCCTCCGCCGGGGTAAACGCCTTTACTTTGTAACCGTACATGGTAATCAGGACCTCACAGTTCTTGCAAGGAACGCTCAAGTGCTCAGAACCAAGCGGCTCATAATCTCTCCTGGCGCCGTCCTTGACCGGGCCGTGAAGAACCAATGGATACGAAATGGCAAAGCCATGGCATTCATATCCCGCCGTGCGAGGGGAGTCCCTACCGCATACGATCTATCTCAGCAACGGGTTCCAGCGTAGAAGGAAAACCAGGACGCACCTGAGCAGCTTCAAGAACGGATACGTTTCAGCACAGTTCCCAAAATCCCAGCCGTTGTTTTCTCCCTGCAGCGTCAGTTCCGGCGACGAATAGAACGCATATTCATTGTTGATTTTCTCCTGCCCGAGCAGATCGAACCGTTCTCTTTTCACGTGTTCTCGCCAGAGAGGCCGTTTCTTGTCGTCCACTTGGCCAAACCGAGACGCATACCCGGACGCCGATGCGCCCATGCAGAAGGCCTTCTGCTCCTCGCCCGGTCCCGTCCGCCAGGTGCACTGGATGTAGGTGGGTTCCTTGAGGGCTTTCTTCCGCTGGAGGCTTTTGTCATGCTGCAGCGCGCACCATTTCCCGTACACCGTGGCCCAGGGGAGAAAGAAATGATCGCGCGTGGCGCCCACGGGGGCCAGGGCCAGGGAGAAGAACAAGCCCAGGAGATCGTTGAAGAGGAAGTAATTGGAATAGCCGGTCCAGATATACGGATTGACCGTGTTGTCGCGCTTGATCGTCTTGTCGGTGTTTTTCTTCCGCCGCACTTGTTCTTCCGGGGCTGGCGTCGTGTAGAGCTCGCCTTTAGGGCTGGGGAACGGTTACCGGGGAAGTTGGAGGTTGTCGTAGGGTTACGAAGGAAGTCATACCGGAGCTTCTTCAGTCCCTCGTGGATAGAAGTCAGGACCTGCTCATTCGTCTCCACCACTCCATGGTCTTTGGGGTTGGCAAAGACCTGGTCGATGAACGCTTCCATTTGCTATTGTTCATGAAATACCCCCCAGTTAGCAGGACATTCCTGACTCGGGGAACCAAACAAAGGATGAAACCACCGCTTTATCAAACCCCCAGGCATCCTTAAACAACAATTTCCCATGAAACGCAGCCAGAACCGCATCCGCCATGGTTGAACCGATGTAATATCCACAGACCCAGACGAGACCCACGCATTTATCTATCCTATCCAATACCCCAGTGGCAATACCCTTCACTCGCTACCCACTACCGGAACCTCCTCGATCGTCAAACCCTTCGGTCCAGACTTCACCACCTCATCGATAATCGCCCGCTTCCCGGTGGGGTGCGTGATGCGCCACACCGAGTCATTGACCAAATTCCACAGATAAAACCCACTGCCCGATTGAACCAGAAACGACCGACCCGGTGCGCGGGCTGTATTGCCTAAGAACGGATCAGGCGACGACAGACCGTAATCGGCCGCCATCGCTCGCCCCGGACTGTCGCTGCCTGACCAGTAGGCATCGTAGTGCATTTCGGCGCGATCCTCTGTCCATTCCTTGCGGGCCTGCGCACGGCGTCAGTCGACAGCGGGGGAGAATAGCGTGGAGCGAGACGTACCATGAGGACAGACAATTCGTTAATGAAGGAGGGGTGCGTTGGACAGCATGCAGGACTGGTTGAGGGCGTCCGCGGAGGGAATTTGTACCAGCGAAAATTACAGACAATACCGGACGATTACCCCCATGCGGGCCCTGGGTTTTATCTCCTTCGCGCTTCATGCAGTGATGAGGTGGCAGGGACGGATGCATGCGCCATGCCATGCATGATGCGTTGTGAGTTGCGAATGTGCCCGGATTGACGGTGGGACGTGGCAATATTCTTTGGTCCGGGTTAGGGCACAGCGCTACCGTTCCACGAGTGCGCGTACGGAATATGGAATGATCTCGGAGTTTCTGTGGAGGTTTTACATA
Source organism: Aspergillus coremiiformis (assembly GCA_009193565.1). Taxonomy (NCBI): domain Eukaryota; kingdom Fungi; phylum Ascomycota; class Eurotiomycetes; order Eurotiales; family Aspergillaceae; genus Aspergillus; species Aspergillus coremiiformis. The sequence goes on along the minus strand of ML739034.1, from coordinate 135,494 downwards.
TTGCACAGACTGCTTTGTGAATTCTGGACACTGGATAGTACTAGATACTACGGCCTGAAAACGAGAAATCCAGCGCAATGGGAAACAGGCAAATGACGTCCAAAAACATCGTACCTCGTGCAAAGCGCCCAGTAGTGTAGTAGAAGCACCAGACACCGGGATTCAGATAACAGACAGTGATAACCTTCCAAATCGCGGTCATCGCAGCTCCACGGCCCGAAGAAAAGACGCCCGTGCCTCGGCCATCGACGGAGGAGAAGGGTCCGGCTGGAGAGTAATGTCCGGAGTGCCGCTTGGGGTAATGCAGACGGTCGAGTCGAACCATTTTTCTTTGATGAGGTCTTTCATCGTGATGGTGGCTCCGGTGCGGTTCCGATTGACGGTTACGCCGCTCAGGACGAAACTGAGATCACCGCAGTTGCCGGCGTGTACATAGGAGATGTCGCTGCCTTCAGGACTGGTGCGTGGGAGCAGCGTGATGAGGAGTTTGTTGGTGGTCGTGTCTATGGAAACTACGGGGTTGAAGCGGACGTTCGTGAGCATGTATGCCCCAGGGCCAATGTAGGACTCCATCAGACACGCTGGGGTGTCCTCTAAGCTGCCTAATGCTAGACTGATGACGATGTACTCCACTGCGTAGTTCTGGGGTTTGCCATCGAGGGTGACGCTGAAGATGAGGTCTTGCGGGACTGCGGTCATGTTGATGACGTTGTCAATGTCGGGGGTATCGGTTGAACGAAAGTTGTAGAGAAAGCTGGGTCTGGCCACCTCTTCAGGGTGAGGTGGGGAGACTGATGCCGTCACCGTGCTCAAAGGGTCCGGGTGAAGAGCTGATCGAGGGTCGCGGATCACTTGGGCTGTTGGATGCATGGCATTCGGTAGCTTGATCACTAGCTGCCAGGCCGAAGACGCCATCTGTCGTCCCATCAGGGCGGACGTGGCGATGGTGTCATTGAATTTATCTCGGTCCATTTTGGCTCGGACGGTGGTGAGGTACTTGTCGGCCAGGTTGTCCATGAGCAACCGGCGCGCCTCCACGGCACGGTTGGAGGGAGAGGGATAGTCCCACAGAAAGACAGCATCGTCTTCCTCCCACTCGTCTTCAGCGTCCTCGCCAGACTTTGTCGTCGGGTATCTCCACTTCGGGTTGCCAATGGGGATCCGGACGTCATCTCCATCGTAGCGCACGGTGTACGCTTTCTTGAATGTCATCTGGATGTGATCTCGATCCACCGTGTCGGCCGCGACAAAGGTCTCCTGGTGTGGCGGTTGGGTCAAGCGAATTTCGTTGAAAGTGGACGCCGATGGGCCGTGAGCGAACAGGCACAGCATCGTGTCCCCGTTGACGATCTCATGGCGGAGAAGCTGAAGCTCATCCACCCGGGTTTGATTGAGATATATCTCTACTCTCAGATCCGGAAATTTGGTCACAAGCACTGATCTCACGTAGCAGCCATACAGAGGGATCGGGGAAGTACGCTGGATATCGGGAATCGGGGTGTCGCGATACCAGTTGATGGCCTCGAAAATGGCACCTCGGATTGGGTCATCCTCAGAGCGAAGGTAGTTGGCGAGGCTGAGCGCACCGTCCAACATCGCATTCATCCATCGTGTGTCGACCTGGAAGAATCGGATACTCTCCAACGGCAAATGACTGCTATCTGTCACCAGATATTGCGTGGGGATGTTGGAAAACACCAGACGGTCCAGGACCCATTTCAAGACCACCATCCAGTCCGTCGAAAAGGGAAGATTGAACTCATTGTACGGGGTGGGCAGGGGCGTGTCTGGATTGTTTTCGTCGTATGCTCCGGCGACCTGCTTTGCAGCGTCGGTGAAATCATCGGCCAGCGTTCTGCTTCGTCCGCTGCTGCTGCGAGTACCAGGGGCCTGACCCTGATATGAAAGATCAATGGGCTCAACCGCCGGCCGGTGCCAGCGCCGGGAGCGCGCGAGATAGTCCGGCGTTCGTAAGGCCTGACTGTCCGAGAGCCGGTGGAGTGTGTCCACGATCGATGGCAACGCCGCGATGAGCTGCGATCGTTGGCGCACCCCATGGCGGGAAAGCACCGCCAACCGGGCAGACTGCATGCCACGGTCGTAGATTTGCTTGCGGACGCGGCCAAGGCTGGCGACAAACGTTGGATCGGAGATGGCAAGCGAGCGCCCAAGCTGCCACGCGGCGGAGTACGTGATATCCATCACGCCGAGTCGCTGATCCAGGATCTGGAGGTCGCTCCCATTGTTCGAGAGCCATGTCCAGTGCTCAGCCCCAGCGTGGTCTGTCACCGGGACGAACGCGCCTCTCATGAAGCATGCGGTGGACTCTCCGGTCTGAACTCGATACCGCGCAAGCGTGTAGCCATTGTGGAGTCGATCGATGGCGCGATTGCCGATCGACGCATGGTAGTCTTTGATCTCCTTCTCGTCCCCGGTCTCGAAATTGTAACGAAGGAGGTGACAAGACGCCCCCAGCGCCTCGAACTGATCTCTCACCGTGGGAGTATCGGGAGGGAAACAGCTGTAGCTCCAGCTGTGGAGCGAAGACATGGCGACAAAACGCCGGTCATTGGGAATGGGCCAGGAGGACATGCCTTCGACCCCAATGAGTGAGACCAAATGCACCATGCAGATGGTGGGCTCCGTGATTTGCAGTGGACCTGTTCGGTGCGAAAAGACCACGCCGAACGAAGACTGATCGTCCTCGGTGGCAGTTAACGCGGCGTACGCCATGCCCTCGGTGTTGATATCGCGTCGATGCGCGAGAAATCGGTAAGGACGGACGTCTGGACCAGCGTTCGGCACTGGATTCCCCATCACGTCGTATTTCGTGAACAACGAGGCAAACAGCTCTCGTCTCAGCAAGATCACATCGGTCGTGGTATCATCACTCGTTTTCTCGAGCTCCGACGGCGCGGCGGTGTCTTTGATCTTTTTGATCTGAGAAGCCGGCATGTTGACTGCCAAGGTCGATGTTTGTCTCGGTGGCTCATCCGGGAAGATATCGCGGAAGATACTCTGAGGGCCTTCTAAGTCTGTAGAGGAGAGCTCAAGCTCCTCCTGGGTAAAAACCAACACGGCGAGCCAGGGCACCCGGTTTCGATTCTGCTTGTAATCGATCGGGTCCTCGTCAAAGCTGCCCTCCCATTCCCAGGGCAATGATGGATTGTTGAATACTACATGAGGCAGGGCAGTCACCCATTCTTCGTGCCCCTGTGGCGGATACACCGAGTGAATAGCTCCATCTGGTAGCTGAAACTGGGGGTAATTGACGTAGAAGCTTTGACTGGCCGGCACGGACTTGGGCGGATGGGTAGAGACTGTAATGTCCTGCTCCACATCGATGATATACTCTCCTCCCAACAGCCCGGGCCGGTGAAAGGAGCGTAGTCTCTGCTCGCCTGGTTCGAGATACTCTTCGTCGCACGAAAGAAGCCCTTGACGGCGCAGTAGGCAGCGGGAGTGACGAAAAGTAAGATATCGCGGCGAGAGGCCTTTCCGCCGTCTAGCTACCATGGTGGCGAGCGTTGTCGTGTGGCGTAAGCTATGGGAGAAACGTTTGGATCAGGATGCCTTCTCTAGCCATGGAAAGCCACGAATAGGTCCCTCGTGTGTGATCTGATATACAACGGGTTGAACCGGTATTAGCCTGAGAAGCAGGCGCTCAATGCCGGAACAGGATGCTTTCTCACATTCCCAGCGGAGGACATGACCGGGCACTGTTCAGAGATCTAGACCCTAGGCAGCTGGTCACTGTCTTGCGCAATCGTAGAGATTCGTTGGGCAGTAACGCATTGGACTAATGCAACGCCATGTCATGATTCGGGCTTACCGAATCCAATGTGACCATGCAAGGCTTTGGCCGACGATGTGGAGAAGACCGGAAGTTGCATGGATTCGGACGTGGAAATATGGACTATCTGGTGATATCCCAATGTATGTACCTTTCCTGACGATGAGATCTTTCCATAACCCGGTCTCAGATAGGCTGGGAAGAGCTATAAGTACCCCGATCTTTGAACAGATCTGAGTCTCGAAACGTTCCTCTTCTCCAACCTCAATTCTACGTGATTCATCTAGATAATTGCCAACCTCGCGCAACCATGGCCCTCACTGCAGCACAGAACCCTATGAACCCCAGTGAGGCACTGGTCTTCTTCTACTCTCTCCGCGAAATCGAGGACAAGAATGGGACGAAGATGCTGACCAACCTCGGCATCCAGCGCCGGTCACTGCATCAGGGGAGGGACTACGAATATAGAGATTTCAACATTCACAACAGTCCTCTCCGGGAACAGCCCTCTGGCCTGGCCATCGGTTATTACAACGGAGCAGTAGGTTTCCTCCTGTGAAATATTAGGGGTTCAAGTCTCATTCAGCTCTCCGTAGCCTCGTGTGTTCGGCTTTTCTCGCGCGGATCCCTCTAAACAGCCCGAGCCCAATGAAGATTTCATCGTCACCCAAGTGAGTCCGACGTGGACGCCCATTAACAAGGTGGACGGGGAATACGTCAAAGGGAAATGGCTACCCCCAATTGCAGTCATCTCGGATGTCGCAGGAGACGCGGCCCATGTCTTCTACCTGGCGTGAGTTCCTCCCTTTGATGCAAGAAGGCTACACGGATTGCTTACCAGTTCTATAGACCCACGGGAACAACGGGACAGGCCAGTCTAGTGACTTATATCTTGGACAAGAATTTGCCTCAGTTCCAGACGTACGACATCAAAGCAGTCAGCACCTCGATGTTGGCTGCCGTGAAGAATCGGAAAAGCGGCTCCCGCTGGGTGTTCTTCCAGTCCTCCGAGAGCCCCGAACTCATTAAATACTATGATCTGGAAACGGACACGCGTGAGTAGACACTGATCATGTTCCATCATATTCCGTATTGGCAATTCCCCATTGACATGCTGGCAGAGACGGAGATCAGCAATATCAAATGCTGGGCGAACAGCCCTCTTGCGGCCACTCACATCAATCTCCGGGACGAAGGGGACATGAAGGAACCCCTTTATCTCTACTACGTTCATCCCAATCAGAGAATTGTCCGCGTCAAATACGAGTACGGACAGGACGTCTGGCGCACCAGCAGTATTTCCCAGGTGAACAATCGAAGGGTGCCTGCCCAGCACCTATGGATTTCGGTGGTTCCCGTGGATGCAACCCGGATCGATGTCTTTTACTTCGAGAACTCGGGAGAATTGGTGCAGCTGTCGGACGATTTGACCCAGACCAAGCCACCAACAGAGAACTTTGACGATGAGGAGTAGCCATTCCCTGCTGTTGGAGAGTTTCTTACGGGACTGTGATTGTTCTCTTTGTGTAATCTTCTGTCTAGTCCGTAAGACCGTGCATTGAATTGGACTGTTGCGGGCCTATAGATTCTAGATCCATGACCGGTCATATCGACGGAGAATAACGCGAGATCCATGGCAGATTAGCTGCATCTTATTCGATGCCCCTCAAAATATTCTCGTATCGGAGTCCGGACAGTACGGATGCAGTACAGAGAGCGTGCATGACTTGGCGCTGCAGCATTCATGCACCAGAAAAGCGCGCATATTATGGCCACTCAAGATATAGGATGGCTTCTACCATAAGAACAATAGCGGAGAGAACCGTTTTCTAGAGGAATCCAGGGCCGGTATCACCAGGAACGGTATATAATTGCGTGGTACTCCGACCACGACACTATCACGAACAAGCAGTTTTCACCTTCGCTCGCCACACACGATGGCATCCTCCCCGTTAGTAGTCCCACTCAAGCTGGATGCATTTGTGTTGAATCCGAGCGCCTGCGATGGGACCGACGCAACCAGAGCGAAAATCGCGCCTCTCACACAGCCCAACTACAGCCACCTGCGCCTGAACGAGTCCATGGTCCGCAAGCGGGAGAAGTTGCAAGAGGATGATTGCAAACCAGAGAATATTTCCATGTTGCAGGGCGATGTGCTCCGTCCGATCGAGCTGCACGCTGCCGCACCTGCTGCCAGGAATTCGCGCGTTACGAACGTGGGCGCAATCGGTGCGAACAGGACTCGCAAGGAGCGGTTGGGCGTCTACCTACACTGGATGCTTCCGCGGGTGTATCGGTCTGGTGCTGCTGCGACTGACCGTGGGAGCGAGCGGACAAGGCGCCGGATGGGATTGCATCCCCATCGACGAGCCCAGGATGAGCCTGCGCCGGAGGTGCCAGTCTTCCCGGAGGCGCCTAATCGCTGGCTGGTGATCCGGAAACTGCATGAGGGCTACCAGCCGGCAGACGCGGACATGGACCAAGTCACTGCATGGCTCATTGAGAGTGACTGTATGCGAAAGATCACGGATTTCGACGATCGGGACGTGAAAACGCCGTGGGATATTGAAGCCAGTGCCTCGCCCTATATCGACCCCAGCTTGCAGTCCGCAGACGGCGAGCCGAGTATCAAACACCAGGCGGAGGCCTTCATCGGCCGTCGCTTCAGAGCGTCGGACTGGGACGAGCAGGAAAGCAAAGAGAGGAAACATATCTCTCTTTCCGTGCTGAACTCCTCCAATCAGCTCTTCGCTGACTATCAACCCCACAATATCAATGTGTTCTCCATGGTCGACAACTTTGAGATCGAGGGGAAAGGTGATTCCCTCACATCGGCTACAGCGGACTACTACGTGTTGGGCTGGCAAGGCAGCCCGGAAAATGATATCTTGCATATGGACGGGGGTGCCGCGGACAGGCGTCAACGCCTGGACGCACTCTCGCTGGCACTGCACGGGGCGGATGGCACTTCGGAACGTATCAAGAAATGGCTCGAATCCAAGGTCAGTGCCCGGGTTATCTGCCATGGAGCCATGTATAACGTCCGATGGGAAAGTGAGTGGAAGGGGGACTCGCGCCCGAAGATCCCCGCCGACGATGTCGCCAGTAAGTTTCAGCTGGATATGCCGATTGCGGTGGGTACCACGTCCCTGGATGCACTCCTGGCCTACATCAATGTGCATCAGGAAGGGCAGGTCGAGCAGGACCTGTTTCAGCTGAGCTGCCTGCTGCGTGCCCAGAGTGAGAGCATCGAGGATCGAGCCGCCGCAGCTGATGAGCTGCAGAACTACAACTTTGCTCACTTTGCGGGTGGAACCCGATATGTACTCCAGATTGACTCGAAAAATCCCGCCGCGTCGCCCTCGGAGAAGGCCGCCGAGACATTGGCGCAGATGAATGAGAGCCAGGCTCTCTACGACGCCACAGCACGTCAAGTTCAACTTCTCCGATGGGAGTTGTTCTCCGTATGGTGGAAATTCTCCACCGATCTGCACTGGGATGAGGAGAAGGAGGCGTACAAGGCCACTGTCGAGAGTTTAACGGGGAGGCTGCGCGAGTTGTCCAGCATTCAGAGACAACAAGAAGAGAAAGTGAGGATCTTGAGACAGGATCTAGAGGAGAAACAGTCCCTGTCGCTCAAGGAAGCCATCGCGCCTGGGCTCAGCCAGCAACTGGACCCAACCCTATTTGTTGGCAATGTGGGATCAGGTTGGCCCAAGGATTACCTCGACCCTCTGAAGGTCCGACTGGACTTTCAGATCCCCCAGCACGAGGAGTCCTTCGCAGATGATGACGCAGATTATGGAATTGCTTGTGTCCCCAAGGAATTGCAAAATGCAGCGAGTCTTCTCATTGAAGAGTTTCTACACCCCGGCACATCAACTGCATCCGACAAGGTCGAGACGAACGACGAGACGACGCCTCCTCTTTACCAGGATGGTGAGCGGGATCAGTGGAATAACAGCCAACCATGGTTCCCCTTGTTTCTGGAATGGGAAGCGGAATACACCCATATCAACTATGAAGAATGGGACATGGAAGACGAGGCCACCGCTGCCGAAAAGCATAAGAGATTCCAATACGTGGTGCGACAACGCGATGGCGACAAACTCTTGCCTCCACTCTGGGAGAAAAACATCCAGGACCGCCATAAGATCTCCGGGAGGATCCTCCTCTTGCCCCAGCCGGTGTTCTCGTTGCGGGCCCAGCTGGAGCAGCTCTTCAACTCCGTCCCCGAGGATGAGCTGCCCTTCTCCAAGGAGAAACAAGACGAACTTTTGCTGAGCGTGATGGACTTGCCTTTTCTCTCGGCGCCCTTGGATGGCTTTACTAATCACCTCCTCACGCTGGCCGAGGGAAGCCATCTGAAGCCCAACGTCCGAAGGAGTGGTGCTGAGCCAGTGCCTCTCAAGGAAGCCTACATGCACACCCAGCAAATTGGTATTGGCCACGACGAGATCGTAGATATGGGAGTGGAAACCGATTTGACGCCGTATGGATCATTGACACGGCTAATATCACCCCAGTATCCGTCATTTAAGCCAGTCACACATGGACAATTCAAATTCACCCAGCTGAATGTCATCGACAAGTTCGGTCAAGCAGCCTGTGTGATCGATCCGACACGAAAGCCTAACGGACCACTTCCTGTATACCCTTGTATCAGTGAATACTATCAGCCGCAGATGTACGAGGGGACTGGACGCCCGAATGTGGTCGACGAGCCCAACTCTGTCGGAGACTGTCAGTTTATCCAAGTGCCCCCAGCCATCAACCAACCGTCGCGACTGCACATGAACTTTGTCACTCTCGACTCCAGCGACGACAAGCCGTTCTGGCGCCCAGTCACCGAGTGGGAGAACCCGATCTGGGGATGGGTCCTGGTCAACTACGTCAACTACGGAGTCCAGTTCTTTCTCAACGACGGGACCTTCTATCGCGAAGTCCGTGTAGCAGCTCCCAACAACCCTAACGAAGGCAGCCAGGCCACGGACAAATGGCTGCCGTTCAAAGCTCCTCCGGACGCGCAGGCCTCGCAACAGCTCGACTATCTCATCGAGCAATTCACCGGCAGTCAAGAAGCCTCGGAGTATCTACTTGCCTTCATGGATCTCATCCACCGGGCGACTTCCAACGCAACATCCGTCCCAGGCACCTACAGCGAATGCGTCAACTCCTTCATCGGCCGGCCATTGGCCTTAGTCAACGCCGGACTGTCCCTGGAGATCGACACCGATGCCAAAAAGAACCAGTCCACCTTCGGAGACCAGCCCGGAATCACACCTCCTCACTCTCTACTCCCCCCCGAAGACGAGTCCCACCCTCCAACCCAGTATGACTTCTCCATCAAACTAGGAGACGTCGCGCGGCTCCACGACGGCCTCGTCGGATACTTCCACGCTCGCCCCGAACCCCAAGCGACGAACGGCCTCGAGCTGGGCGACTTGTACACACCACTACCCCCAGGGGAACCCGCATCGTCCAAGATCCACCAAGTCGACACGGCAGACTTCCCCCGACTCAAAGCGTTCTGGCTAGACCCGTGCAATTACACAGATTCAGCGACGCCACAGGACGCCGCGAGAAAGTTCATCATCGACCGAAACCGAAAGCTGACTACCTTCGGCTTCATCATGGATCCATTCACCCCCGTGAACGCATACTCAAGCATCCTCCCCGTAGAACCACTCCGTCTGCCCCCGTGGACGTGGGAGAACGCCCTCAAGAGCATGACTGCGTTTTTCAGCTTCGGTCCGTTTGTCGTTACAGATGACGTGCCGTCGTTTGATCGAGAGAAGGAGCTGAAGTACGATTACAAGCTGTCGGGAGGTAGTCAGGATATCGCTGGTGTCCTTAAACTTCCTTCGTTGGCGATAGCTGACTGGTCTTGGTTGCAACCGTATTCCGTCTCTTCGGATGCCGTGGACCAAGACGACCGGAATTCTCCAGAGGAGAAGTATATGGCGTTCGATATCGGGAAGCTGGATGCTGTGCCGACTTGGGAGAAGGGTCCTTTGACTGCCATCGAGGGATTTCTTCAGATGAAGAAGTCCATTACCGAGCGGGGAGGCTGAGAATCGGGGGGAGAATTGGTTAATTCTTATTTTCTGGCGTTATTTCTATTTGAACTATGGGGTTTCACACTATAAGTTCCAATGCGTATATTTATCGCTGTCTTTGGCACGTTCTACTTGGCGTAGATGTTGATGTTTCCTGGGGAGTTAGGGCTAGGGCTAGAGAGATGTCTCCAGGAATGAAGTACGCAGTGAACAGTTTTACTGCGTTTTCATGGCCCTCTTCTTCTCCGCCTGTGTAGAGATTGCTCAAACCGGAACGTTTGATATTCGGTGCTCAGACTCCTGCACTCCCAGCATCTGACTGGGAACAGATGTCCGTGCATGAATGGTCCGAACGCTGCATGACTAGCATGGTGCCAGGCATGCATACCCATCGATCCTGCAGATTCAAAGACAAAAAGTCCAGATGCAGGGGATCTGTCATATTACACACGTTACCGTCCTGACAGTGTATTACAGAAGAGGATCTAGATCAGCAATCATTCCCCGATGTCCGTGATAAAAGTAGATCTGCCAGAATGACACGCTGGGAAGACATGCATGATGCACCTCTTCCCCTCTCTGCTCTCTCGTTGCGCCATGCTTGCACAACTCGTCGACGTGGCAGGCATCGTATATTCCTGTGGTCTGGGAGCTGACGTTGCCTTGCATGTGCCGCGCAATGTGCTTATGGAGAAGTACTACCTTGAGATGTCTGCGTCGTGGCAGATCCACTCTGTTTGGAGACTGGCAATTCCAATTGACCATGCACGGGCTGACTGGAGGTGGGGGGAGGAATGGAGTCAAGGGGAGAATGTAGACCAGGGAGACAACGACTATTGAGCACGTTTGGCACGAAAATACGTAGTGCCGTGGAAGTACCGCGGAAGACTGCTCTGCTATGTGCACAGGACCGTGTTCGCCTTTCCACATCCGCCAGAGTCGTTACTCGTGGCTCTCATGAGTGTTCACTATAGTCCTCATATTCCTGTTCAGTCCGGTTGTCCTGGTTTTCCTTGTTGATAATCAGGAGCCGACTCGCGGCGATTTCCCTCTGAACGATGGCTGGGGAATTCATTGTTGAATCGTTCCATGTTTCAATTGAGCAGAGCCATGGTGCTCTTCACCTCCTCGTCGAGCGAAAGCAGAACCAGGTTAAACCCACGGTGTGTGCTGCAGTGCTGATTGAGGGAGAACTTGACAAGATCCGGTCGATGAAGGGAGAGCCTGGAAAGGAATGTGAACTGGACCGTCGTCCTATTTTCGAAACATTTAAAGCAATCGAGGCACAATATGACCTGGGCCTGGATAACCAGTTGCGGCTTACCTCCATTCTCGTCGCACACTGCAATGATGATCGTGATATTGGGATCGCAAAACTCTTGCAAGTCGCTGCGGTACAAGCGAATGCGTCCTCCACTCCCATCCCGTGGCTTAGATGGAATAAAGATGGCCACCCCGAGACAGATTTCTACACTGCATGGCTCGGAGAGGCGACGAACCAGAGATTTCTTGGTGAGGGATATCTCTCGTATACGGAGTCCACGGTGGCTATCACATACAACGAGAAAACGAGTGCCCAGCGAAAGCGTCAGTACGTGTTCGCGAGGCAGCACGTCACAACCACCAATTGCCCCTGGCGAGTTCTGGGAGTCAATCTTTTCAACAATACAGCGTTGGACACAAGCGATGTGGATGTGAGACAGGTGACGCCCAAAGGGTTGGTGGCGAGGAATCCCCCTGGAACAGGCCAACCGGGGATGTACTGTGTTGCAATCAATGGAATGAGTCTCGCGACACGCCCTCGATCAGTCAATTGGTCAAGTGTGAAGAAAGTCCGCATGGTACCCTCTGAGCCCCAAACTGACATCAGTGGCGGATGCTCGATTGCTGCGGCGATAATGTGGAGGCCAAGGACAAGGACTGCTCCCCGTGCATCGAGGTACATTGTAGGTGACCTCACAGACAAGGAGGAGGCTCTCCTCCTCGACTGGCTCTCGCGCGATGATGTTGAGCTACTCGAGGACGTCTATACGTATAACACACCGTCTGAATCTTCAACTCGGACGGGTTTACCAATTGCGCGGTCCATCAAGCATGGATCCCTCACACCTCTAGCCTCGATGTGGACACTACAGGCATCAATGGAGAACTTCTCTGGCGCTCTGCTCGCCGAATTCTTTCCCGAAAGTGTTCGAGATGTCGTCTCGCCTTTGCTCGAACACATTGTGATTGAACGCATCAGCGTCACGTACGAATACAAGGACCGGAAAACGTCGCGCTTCGATATGATAGGCATCTTGACCATCGGAGAACATCGATTCTCCCTTGACTTTACCAACACTGGCGCCGAGTGGACTTTCAAAGCAGACATGCGTCGCGCAGCAAACGAAGGAGTTCAGTCAACCGCGGACAATATCATAACCAGTCTCTGCGGCTCAGATGGGGTTGGCCTTCCAGACTTCTTTTCAAATATCTTGGTTCCAACCGGAGAGGGCAATGTGATGGACTTGGCCCTGAAGCGACCGGATGCGAGTAATAACGCGGCCTTGGGCATGGTCCTTGCTGCCAGCTGGACCGTCAATAACCTGATGTTTCAGTTCATTCAGTTCCGTGGCAATTCCCCGTTGGCTCGAGTCAAGCGTGTTATTGTTGCGTCGTTGTGCAAATTATCGGCGACACCTATCCCGTTGCTGGGGGACATCCCTCAGCCATTCGACCAAGTCCTCTTCGCTTGGGTACAAGACACCGGGGCCCAGGGGGCAACAGGTGGTTTGACCCTCGGCGAGTTGAAACAGCTCAACGGGGTTCTGACCGAAATGGGGAAACCCTCTGTGCCATATAAGGTGCTGAAGAAGGGAGCGACGGATCAGACGATGGTATTGTCAAAGGGGCTGCACTTCATGGTGATCGCAATTACCACTCGAGCATCGTCAGAGGTCATCCTCGACTACACATTTGAGCACGCAAAGCCGGGCGGGCCAAAGGAATCAGCAACCCAGAGCGACGATGCTAACCCAGGGTCCCGGATGGTCCCCTTGAAAAAGGTCCTCGGGCCTTTCAGCCTCCGCAACATCGGCTTGAAATACTCCACGGGGCCACATGGTGACAGCTCTATACTCTCCGTTCGCCTTGATGCCTCCGTGATGATTGGCCCCATTGAGTTTGCTCTGGTTGGGTTAACCCTCGACATGGACTTCGCCAAAGACGGGAATAGCTATAGCTTACACGATCTCCCGCCCATTGATCTCACATTCGAAGGGTTAGAGGCTGCCTTTGATAAGCCCCCAATTCAAGTAGGCGGAATCTTACGCGTGGGTAAACCGACTAAGGAAGTAGCCCGGTCCTACTCAGGAGCGATGGTCATCAGCTATATGCCCTGGCTCTTTCAGGCAGCGGGATACTTCGGTGAGGTTACCCACGGAAACGATCAGTTCAAATCAGTGTTTGTGTACTGCATTCTGAAAGGACCCTTGATCACGCTCCAGTTTGCGTCCATTGAAGGCATATGTGGTGGCTTTGGATATAACTCGAACCTCACTTTTCCCACGGCGAAGAACGTAATGAACTTTCCATTGATCGCGAACGGGGCATCGAACCCGCCGCAAGAAGGGACCAGCGCCCTCGACGCTTTACGGTCGTTGCTGGACACGCAGTGGTTCTTCCCGCGGAAAGATTCATTCTGGGTCGCCGCAGGACTGACTGTCAAGGCGTTTGAGATTCTGAGCGTGCAGGCTGTGGTCGTGATCCAGTGGAATCCCTACCTTGAACTCGGAATCTTTGGTCTGGCAACCGCCAGCATTCCCGGGGGCAAGAGTGCCCTTCAGTTTGCGTACGTGCAACTCGGCCTGGTTGCCAGCATCAATTTCGAAACGGGAGTCTTGAAGATTGAGGGTGAACTCACACCCTCCTCTTACATTCTGGATCCGAACTGTCACTTGACAGGAGGCTTTGCCTTGTATAGTTGGTTCGATAGTAAAGACTCCAACTTACGAGGCGACTGGGTCTTTAGTATCGGGGGCTTCCATCCATCGTATAAGAAACCACCCCAGTATCCCGACCCTTCTCGACTTGGGATTAGCTGGCAATTTGCTAAGTCAATTAGCATCTCTGGACAAGCCTACTTCGCCATCACACCCAAGGTGTGCATGGGTGGTGGTCGACTAGACTTACAGCTGTCCTTGAGCCCGCTGTATGCATACTTCAATGCATTTATTGACTTCCTTATCAATTACAAACCATTCCATTTCATTGCCGAGGGAGGAATCTCGGTTGGAGTTAAGTTTACCCTGGACCTTTGGCTGGTCACCATCAAAATTAGTGTCCAGATCGGTGCCAGACTATACATCAAGGGTCCTCCCATTCAAGGCCGTGTGCATGTCGATTTCTGGGTCTTCGGATTTGACATTGATTTTGGAGCCAAGGATGCTAATGTGCCTGACCCCTTGTCCATCGACGAGTTCATTGATGTAGTCTGTCAATCGGATACCCCTGGCGCATATGCCATCGCGGGACTACTTGACACCGGTAGCACTGGGGAGGTCACCGCGGGCCCCGAAGCTCATGTCTTTGCAGTGGAGGAAGGGCTGTTCCCTGAGGAGGATATCCAGTCTAGCCCCAGTCGCGAAGGGTGGGTTATCACCCCTACTATGTTCGTGTTCTCCATCTCCTGCAAGTTTGCCATTAAGGAAGTCAACGTTGTCACGGTGACCCCCGGGGGTCAGCGCAGTGAACCAACGAGCAAGTCATATAACGAACCCCTCCACGCCAAACCTATGCAAGCCAACAATATTGGCTCCGTCCTGAATGTGTCCATTCAACGGAAGGGCACTTCGGTCAAGGAGAAATTCACGGATCCCGTTTGGGATGACATCGAAGAGATTTACTCTGATATCCCCGACGCCCTATGGGGTGCATGTAAGTCGTCTCCATATCTGTCCATTCTGAAGCCCTCATGGTGACTCGTCTCACTTCACGCCAGATAACCCCTCGTCTGATCCTTCCCGGGTGAAGAATCATAAAGACCTCCTGAATGGAACGTCCAAGAAAACCGTCAGACGCATGACCGGTGTCCGCATTGCTTGTCCAGGCCCGATGTGTTCGGAGGACACGACAAAGCCATATAATGTAGAAAAGTACCAAGTACAGGCCTTGCCGCCGGTCAATATTCCCCCAATGTATCCTCGGCCGGAAACATACGATGGCAATTACTCAAGAGATAAGGAGCAGTGGAAGCGCGTTGAGAACACATGGAATACTCCAGTAGAAGGTGCCAATGCAGCAGTCACCCTCGTCAACCTCTGGACTGAAGTTCTCGCCTCCAAAATGGGTTGGGACGAAGACAGGCTGAAGGCTGGCCAACAGGGTCAGCTTTCAGGGGCTAAGCCAGAGAGGCTTCTGGCTGACATCCCCCGGTATTATCTCTGGGCACCGGGAATCAGCAAGGGTTGATGGTGGTGTCTTTCCGTGGTATATTTGGAGTGTATTGATTTCAACGAGATTTGAAGCCGTACTAGGTACACAGTAACTATCTGGACCCTCACACTCAGTGTATATAACTTGAGCGGTTTAAGATCGGTAAAACACTTTCATCTCCCATAAGGGAGCTTTCAAATCGGAATTATGCCTCTCAATTGCCCGCATACACCACCGGAAGGTAATCTGGATCCGGATTCCAACATAAGTGGTGCTATCGCATCCCTTGCCTGAAGTCTAGGTTCGTCCCATCACATTGCCGGTCTTGATGGGTCTTGCAACCTCGCCAGTTCCAGAAGTAGTCGATACAGATATATGGTCTGGTCAATATCGCGAAAGCCTTGGGTAAACCAACTACGGCCCTGGTCCGCGATTTCTCGTGCTCGTATTTGCCCAGATTCAGTGGATGTCAGATACAGGACCATCTCCGGAAGCTCTTCCATGTCTTGGCTCACAGGGATGTAATGAACCCACGGTCTGAGCCGATCGTCATGCCACTCCCTGAAGAGGGTCTGTTTTAACGGGAGTGATTTCGAAGCAAGAAGCTTGTAGTAGCGGCCGCTGATGCCGTTTCCATCTATATCAAAGACCAGTCGTGATCGTAGAGCTTTATCTTTATCTACCCACGATTTGACGTTGAAGTATGCATCCTGTTCTCTGCAATACTTGGGCTCGCATTGCATGATTCGGGTAAAGGCCACGTCGAATAATCGACCGTTGAGAAATGACGATCTCACCTGGCTAAGGACACCATCTTGTTGACGGAGATAGCAATAGCGTCGACGCGGCTTCAGGTTCTGGGCCAACTCGACAAATCTTTGTCGGTGGTATTGTCGCCACATACCGTCCATGGCAAACCCACCGGTTGTGGACCCTGCCCAGTAAAGGTTGTTATGTTTCCGCTCCCACTCGACATCATTTCTCTCATCATATATGAATTCGGACTCGTTGTATGCCGCGCTAGGATACAGGATATCGCCCATGGTCGAGAGCGCTCCGGTGGAGAGAATCAGGACTGCGCCCTCAACCAGGCGGAAAGACGTCGGGCTGAGCGTCAGGCCATGCATTGCGCCGTACTCGGGGTTCTGACATAGATCTATGGCGGACGAGATATCTGCAACGAAAGAAAGGGTAAATGGTTCCGCCGGGTAGATAGTCTGGGCAGTCCCTCTCTCCTGGGAAGAGCAAAACTCCGTCAGCTTGTCCCAGACTGGTTGTCTCGACAGGTTGGTTAAATTGATTTGTTCGTGACCAAGCGTATCTGTTCTTCGCATTCGTGGAGGAATAAGGACCCTTGGTTCGTCGAGATGATTCACAAGGAATCTGACGTCGGGCAGGACGCCGCCCAATGCTCCCAGTAGTCGGTTGAATGAGAGTTCTATATGTCTGTCGAAAGTGCGATGCGCATGGCTACACTGAACTGTCGCCTGCTGACCAGAAAATATACATAGCCACAGCTCGCTTTGCGGCGCGCGATGCACATCGTTTATGATGTCGAGCACATTCTGACCACTCAACTTCCAGAACGGGGATACAGCATTGTAGATCACATCGAATTCATCAATAATTGGTGACTGATGCAATTTGGCAAACTCATACCAGGCCTCGAAACCAGGCGGCGGTTCTACCCCATATCGGTGCCGATATTGTTCATAGGCCGCTGTATAGTCTTGGGATTGTCTCTGAAGCATGCGTGCAAAGTTTAACTTGGCTTCCTGGATCAACTGTTCTATCGGATGCTCTCCAGAGTGAATCAGCAAAGATTGCGCATTTCTGATCGCAAGAAAATTGGCCAGATTTGAAACCAAAGGCACAAGAGCAAAGGCCCAGAGAGTAGACTTGGACTTGGTTGGCCCTGGTAGGATATGAATCACCTGGCCTAGGGTCAAGATCGAGGCAATGACAAGGAATAACGCCTGCGTATTGGAGGCGAGTGTGAACGGATTTCGTGTGGAGATAATGGCGAACACTCTTGTTGTCGTGGCTATACGCCACGAGCAATGTCGCGCCTCGATGACTGAGATCAGCATCTTTCGAGTCTTAAGTGGGTTTGGGGAGACCTACAATCTTGGCCATACAGTACCACGTCAACGCCTTCGTCAAGCCAGATGTCAATGTAGATATGGGCTCCATTGGAACGAAACCAAAGACGACAGTCTCCACCCCGATTACCATCAGCAGGAGACACACAACACGCCGTGAAAGGGGAAGAATTGAGGCCTCCATATCAAATATTGGTAGAAACCCAGTACTTCGACCAATCCTTGGCGTTAGGGCCGCGTAAACAATCAGCA
The DNA here is from genome assembly GCA_009193565.1 of Aspergillus coremiiformis. Lineage (NCBI taxonomy): Eukaryota > Fungi > Ascomycota > Eurotiomycetes > Eurotiales > Aspergillaceae > Aspergillus > Aspergillus coremiiformis. The sequence continues at coordinate 117,876 of ML739034.1, read as the reverse complement.
AAGCAGCGACTGGAAGTATGGAGAGGAAGAAGCCTCGACGGTCCCAATCCCCCAGGGTGAGCACGACAAACAGACCCGCCAGCCCTGTAACCCAAACTGTGTCTATCAAATGGATCGGATGAGGTGTGTCGGATGTGCTAGACCCCCCCATCCGGGGACTATCACATCTCTCTGCTATCAGAAGGAATGGGGTCAATAACGGCTGCGAGGCACTGGTTAGCTTTAGGAGTGTTTCATCTCTCATAATTGGCAGCTCACAAAAATTCCAGCTGTGCCGATATGCGCGTGAAAAACACAAGCAGTCACGATGCCGAGGGCAACTACCCACAGTGATGTCGCAGACGGAGGACTACTAAAAAGGGCTCCCCTGTCCACTTCTAGTCGCCTGGCTATCGTGAAAAGCAGTGGCAGCATCATCCAGGTAATGATTTCTGAGCATTTCTCAGACGGTCCGTTGTACACAAGTTCCGTCCATATACTGCACAGCAGAGTGAGAAGGCCAGTCTGGTAGGATGACAGTTGACGCAGGACCATGCTGTTGGGTTCAGTAGTCCGAGTGGAAAAGAAAATAAGCATGTAGTGGTCCATCCATTTGATCCTTTGTTGAGGTCTCTCAACACCACTCGACCATTTTGGTCTAAGCCTTGACTGTACTACCAACAAGTTCTTTATCCCCAAACCAGCACACTGCTGGTGGCTTAGCCTCTCAAACCTGGGGCCAAAAAGAGCAACAGCAGAAAGGAAAGAAAGGTCCGCTCGGATTTGCATGTATACTACTGGATACTAGTTACCTAACCTGACACCTTCAGCTTTATTGAAAGGATTTAAAGCTGCAGTGGAACTCTTCATGAGTACCATGTTGCCTTCCAGTTTATATAACCATGATGGGAACACGAAAGCTATGATAGGTCTCGCCCATCTGTTCACCAAATTTACCGCTATTCCTTGGGCAACCATAACATCCCAAGTAAATCAATATGGCGTTGTGATGAAAGCCCACTAGGCAAGCGTGCTGCGTGGCTATCTTGGTTCAGGCTCATGTCACGTTGTGAAATTCAAGCTGACCAGATAAACCGCTCACAAGAATGATCACTAGATATCTAGAATAGTCATTGGTCAAACCGGAGGAGTAGGATCCGACCTGACTTGCATCCAATCACCACCCGATAGTCTTGCACTCGTGTGGCAACAATCGCGTCGTCTTCCTGCGGCCGATAGGCGTCGGGGAGTGACATTAATCGATTGCGGTTCCATTTAATCCACCAGTCCTTCGAGTCGATCGCATAAGGGCACTCGGGGGGCGGCCAGATGTCTGAAACTGTACCGAGAAATTGGATCGCGCCGGTTTCCGTCAGCAAGTAGTTCTGCTGGAGTTCTAACACCCGGGGGACTGGTTGTCCATCGATGACTTCCTTTTCACAATGACCTGTTTGAGTGTTCCATATTCGCAGTGTCTTGTCCAAAGAAGAGGAGACAATGTGTTCTCTATCTTGCATGAACGTCACTGCCACAATGCGGTCTTCATGCCCCGTTAGACAATGGAGAGGCGTGGGGCTGGCAGCGTCCCAAATTCTCACAGTAGCGTCGTCTCCACCGGATGCAACTCGACTTCCATCGATGGAAAATGCAACACAGTAAACGTAATCCTGGTGGCCTTCCAGTACCCGTACTGGTAGGATTTCCGCCTCCCCAGAGGTAATATCCCAGATACGCACGGTGTTGTCATCCGATCCGGCCACCACCTGTTGGCCACTGTGGGAGAAGGCGGCATGTCGAACCCAGTCCGTATGACCGAGCAGACTTTGCTTCAACACTGTGGTCAAGGGGTCCCATATTCGGACGGTGCCTCCCAGGCCAGCAGAAAGCAGGGAACGTCCATCGCCACTGAACGCGAGCCACAACACTGCATCAGGCTGCTGAATAGACTGTTTCAACGCCCCGGTATTACCATCCCAGATACAAATCATTGTGTCGTCCGCCGTCGACGCGATCAGTTGGCCATCCGGCGAGCAGGCCACCAAGTCCACAGCTTGGGTGTGAGCCGTAGTGGGTGCCGCGTGGTTCATTGTTTCGGTGTCAGCAGTACTTTCGTCCCCTTGGCTGTCGCAGTTCCAAATGCGGACACTCGCGTCAGCAGAACACGATGCCATGTATGGTCCTCGCGGTGAGAATGAAACCGAATATACCGACCCCGAATGTCCTCGCAGCATTTGGCTTGGTTGATCCACCCATGGATGTTTCCAGATTAGAATCTGCTGATCAGCTGAGCCCGCCGCGAGAAGCAAGTCATCGTAGGAAAACTTAAGCGAATAAATGGCGCTATCGCACTTCAGTCGGGCTGTCCATGATGTGCCTGGGCTCTTTATATTCCATATCTGTATGCCGTCTTCGGTGGCAAACGCGGCAAACGTACCCTTGGGAGACAATGTAGCTGCACGGATGGAACTGCCCACGTCAATATCACCCTGTCGCTTGAATTCATCATTCTCAATCTCCCAGATCGTTCCTTTCTCGGTCGACGTGGAAAGCAGGTAAGGGGATCTTCTAGCAAATTCCAACACCACCGCATGGCCGTCGATCTGTCTTCTCTTCCACGCATCCGGGATCCCGCCACTATTGGGGACATTCCAGAGCCGTCGTGGTGGGACGTCCCAAACAGTGATGGTATCCCCTAAGGCCGCAGCCAGCTTGCTACCGTCGTGCGAAAAGCTGATGTCCACAACAGTGCCGAGGTGGGGGCTGAATGTCCACTCCAACAACCCGGTGGTCACATCCCAAATGTTGATTCGGGTACCGTCCGTGGCAGCCAGCAAATGCGCCGGAGAAAAAGCAGCAAAATACACCCAGTCACTAAATTCGGTGAGCGTTAGTTGTAGCCTCCCAGTTTTAGTTTCCCAGACGCGGACTGTAAGGTCATCAGAGCTCGTTGCAATGAGCTCGCCATTATGGGAATATGCACAGCATCGGACATAATCCACATGGCCGAGCAGGTTGTGGACCAGTCTCGTGTCTGGCTCGTTTACGTGTGAAAGCAACTTGGGAAATCTATACTTCTGTAGCTGCCGGTTGAGCGCTTGGTCATTTGGCAAAAAGACGATGGTCTTTTTCCTGCTGAAGCGTCCGCGATTTTCAGGAGGTTGGAAGCAAACGTGCTGGTACAGCTCTCGAATCGCCGGAAGCAAGGTGGCTCTAGTCGTTGGATCGCGGACCTTGATCTATCAGAAAAATCAAACAGGGAGAAATCAGTCGAGAGAGAGCCAGCAACAGAAGCAGGGGAGCATAATACGTACTCGCATCTCGATTTCTAGCTCTCGCGCGTACATCAACGCCTCTGCCAGAGATTCATTTGACTCGAGCATTTCGACCCAACTCTCAAGGTTATTTTCCACAAATTGGATCACCATCTTTGTTGTCTCGGGGTCTTGTTCAATATTATCGATATCAGAAAGGTGTCTCATCCAGTATATCGTGATGTACCTAGTTGGCCGCGGGGAATCGTCGGAGGCATGGTTGGTATCGAATGCCCTGGAGCAGAGCTTGCCCAACACCTCTAAGCAATGACGTGTCATTCTTGCATGGTGTTCCTGAGAGCGACGCAAGTTCTGTCTAATGAATCTCTTCGCCGAGGTGCTGATGAAGGATACCCTGTTCTCGATAAGATCGAGAAATGGAAGGTAGCTCTTGACGATAGTTGGTAGATCTACCTGGGAGGGTATCTGGACAAGATCTGTCAGGTCGCTGACAGAGAGTGGCCCATAGGCAGTTGCCATAACGCCTAACACTTCATTACAGTACTCGCCGTTTTTCCAGGGCAGTTGATCAATCTTTTGCTTCATATGGTCGTACAACTGCGGAAGTTCAATGGGTAAATCGTCAAGCACATATAGGACGTTCCATAAATCCTCCATGGCCAGGGTCTTGCATGCAAGATCGATCCATAATAGACTTCCTTTTGACTTCTGACAGACTTGATCAATGATTGTATCTCGAACATCACTTTGATACACTGCACCATTCAGGATATCAACAATGACGGAGGAGGTATATTCGTGCACCAATGCTGGAGGGCCACGGCCAACCATGTCATCCAGCCCGATGTGATGCAATCTTTCCACTCCATAATCATGCAATGTATGACCGTGCCTGGTCCAGTCCAAACTAAGAAGCCACTTTACGTTTGCGGAAATGCGCACTGTCGAGGCCACTACACGCAGTAGAGGATCAACCTCTTCGCGGGTACCGGTTTGATCAGGTGCATCAAGCACAAAGTAGGTCTGCTGAAATGCTTGGTCCTTGACCATGTGATGAAACACACTCGACACGGCAGAGAAATCATGAAGATTATCTAAGTCTTCTCTACTGGTCGCGGTAAAATGCTTTTTGAGATGGCATACCAGACACGGCTGTTGCCGGAGCACCTGCTGTATCAAGGACTTCAAGATCACAGTGGGACTTTCCAGCCTGATCATGCCACTCCCACAGAAAAAGTAGGACAGCCATGGTCCGAGCGGGCTCCTCACTCCTGACAAAGATTCTTCCCCTTGCACAATCGCCAGCATACTCATCGTCTTGTAGGTCCCCGTGGGACCCCTCAGACAGAGCACCTGTGGGGACTTGTCATTCCAGGCGAAGAAGATTTCGATTTCGGATATATGAAGTAGCTGGTCATAAAAATGCTTGAGGATGCGCTCTCTGTTGCCTCGCATTGCGTGGATGGTGTCCTTGGGATTGACTGCACGCAGTTTGGCAAGCTCGGCATTCGGTGAGTCCTTTTCATCCTCGTCATCCTCGTCATCCTCCTCTTTCTCCCTCTCGCTGCGACCTGATTTGGCCCCCGGATCTCCCGCATCTTTGCTATAGTCGCTCTCGCCATCATTTGTATCCTGCTTCGGTTCATGACTCAAAGTCTCCTCATAACCACCCAAAGAGCTTTCATCATCATTGAAATTGGGCCGGAGCATTGATCTTAAGTCTTGAACCATTTCTGTGGCGTCCAACATGGCTACCGCACGTTCCGCATTCTGGATGCCCGCCATACCTGTCCTCACGGTCGGTTCATTCCTGGAATACAATATACTGAATGTCATTGATAGCGTCATTTCATAGAGGTCCACAATCCTCTCCCGCAGGGAATACTGCCTATTCTCATCAGTGGCAGTGCAATTGGTTTCCATGGCCGGCACGATGCTTGCCACGGAATTATACCAGTCAATCCGAGGAATCAAATAGATGATGACGTCGGAAGCAATCTCAGAAGGTGCGGTAGAGTCAAGTTGGTCCTATGCCACCGATCGCATCAGTATCACCCAGACCCACAGATCTCATGGCGTCAAAGACATACCTGGATAGATAGGCACAGTGCTGCCCATACGATCGCTGTATCCGGGACCAGTGCGCATGTTGATCGGATCAACGCTTTCAACCACTGCAATGTTTCTCCATGCTTATTCCGAATCCCATTCTGTCGCGTCATCACCTCGACGATCATGTCACCCCAAGTGTCGACCACTTGGGCCATCCGTGTTCGTTTTTCGGAGAAGGATGCGGTGGAGACGTCTGTTCGAGCCGTGCCCGACAGATAGTCTGAGGTGGTCTCTTCATATCTTGCCACCAGATCCGGATCGGTACGTTGGAGGTTTTCGTATGCCAGCTGCCAAGGGCTAATACTCTCGTTTCTGGTCTGCGAGTACGGCCGCTGGGCAGTGCTCATCGAGGAAGGCGGCGCGCCTGTTGGCTGCTCTGGCTGTGTTGGAACACTGGGCAAAGAAGCATCTGTGGTTGACTTATCCTTGTGAATCACCGGTAGACTCGTCTCTTCAGGATTTTCGCTATTGGCATCGGTGGTTGGAAATTCTGTTCCGATTGACTCTTGCCTGGGCAAGGGCTGGCCGATTTTCTGGTGGCTCCTGTCTTTCTGGGATCTCTTCCAAAGTTTGCGGATCATTTTTGGATATGTCGTTATTGCCAGATCATAGGCAATGGGTTGCCGACTTTGAAGTTTGCTTTTCGGTTCGGGATGATCACCACGATAGGGGTGCACGCACGACTGGATTTCGAATGGTTGATCCGAGTTAGCCAGAGAATTAAGTAAGGAATCATATGCAGGAGGCTAATGTAGATGAGCCATTCCGGTAAGCCGTGGTTGGGTCACTTAGCTAGGGCAAATGGTATAGTACAGTCCTACTGCATTCCAGCTGGCTACTGTAAACCCTGTTATAAGCAACGCGGATATAGGAAATCCCTAGTCATAAGTCATTCAGAAGGCATTCCCAATTAATTCCTTATAGCAGGGTTTTAGAGCAGTGTCTACGACTGGCGCAATCTGAGTAGGTCCCCCTGCCCGAATCACCCCAACTGGGCTCTGGTTTCCTCTAGCAACGCCCGCTGGAGCTGCAGGATGGTAGTATCCTGCGTCGCGACCCGTGCTTCCAACTGAGCCATTCGGGTCTCCAGTGCCACCAGTCGCGATGGATCCGGTGTCGCCGTGAGACCCACATCCAACCTCATATCAGGCTTCACATCCGACTTGATACCCTGCTGGGAGCTGAGGAGTGGTGGCTGGGCTGAGGCCGGATTTATGCCCCCCCACTGAACGTTCAGCTTCGTTCGCTCTTCTCGATCTCTCAACTTTCCCAGGTTGTTGAGGTCGATGTGTTCGACAATCTTGCGACCCTCGCCATTCACAACGGGCGTCTTCCATGGCGTGATCTCGAATGCCCTAGTGTGTTGTGGCGACAGGCCAAAGAGCCTTTTGGCGCTGGCGCCAAACGCTTGGAAGTTGCCAGCCCCCACACGCATCTCAAATCGTACCTTATAAGGGGCTCGAGATTGGCGGGCAAACAGCACCGCGGTCCATATCTCCGGCTTGACTCCGTGGTCCTGCAGGTTGTTCTGCCTGAGCGTCCACGTCATGCCGTTTGGTTTGCCGGTACGCTTGCTGAACTTTTCCCAGGCTGTGCCCTCGTCGTAATCGGTTTGCTCCCAGGACACCTCCTGTGTGCGACTCATCCCTGTCGTCGCTGAAGACCCATTCCACCCTACATCGGCGCTCGCATTGACTGTCCCCGTGTTCTTCCTCTGGGCGGTTGACTGGTTCCACTGCTCAGGCTCGTGAAATTGGGCCCAGGCCTCCACCACGGGCTCGTCCGCTTCGTCTTGCGTGCTCTCTAAAGCCAACTCCATCTTCGCCCACTGGATTCGGCTCTTGGGATCGTTCCAGCCAAAGACGGCCTTGAGCACAACCAGTGTCATTTCCTGCGTTTTCTCACCAGCGTCCGTCTTCTCCCATCCATCTACCCACAGTAGTCGCTGCACAGAAATATGGTGGCTGGGTTTGTCGGATACGAAGAGCGCCCTGCCATTCTCCGACGCATGGTACGATTTAAGAGCCCCCTGACCCGCAAGGGCTTCGTTGTCCTCGATCGCGTACAAGTCCAATTTCACCGGGTCAGACGGGTCCCAGTCGTCGAGATATTCGCAGTCTTCGAATCCTGGGTCACTCATCGTGGAGAGAGGTGATGTGGGGGAGGCGGTTCGGGGAAGAACGCAGTTGGGAGTCGGATTCCCTTTGTGATTAGTACTACATATTATTTATCGACAATGAACAATGTGGCCCAAATCAGGCTCCCATGAACTAGACTTGCTTCTCGGAATGGGTCCGTGAGTGCGTGAGTGCAGCCCTCCTGAGTGATCCCGGTAGAGGTAGCTTGGATTCTGATATCTGGAACCCCTGTGTGGTGGGGAATCCTGACGTAGAACCTTTGATTTGAGGCTGTCGAGAGATGAGCTGAGCTGATCGCCGGAGTCACGAGTGTGGGTCACGTAGGCACTAGGCCTCTTATGGACTATTCTTATAGGCTAAGCCAGCGGCCCGGACCGGGCTGTTTAGGGGCCGCGCATGGCCTTACATAGCACTTAATGTACCCCATGTATGTCAGGTACCTACGGAGTACTAGATGTAGGTATGGATGGAGTATGTACTCCGTACATACATACTACCATCTACTCCGTAGGATTGGCCGGTTGATCACAATTACCAACATTCCACGGAAGTATTTTCTTTGCCTTTCATCCACCAATATTAGTTACTCCGAGTGCTTATCTTGGGACTAAAACTAGAAATGTAATTCGACGGTGAAGGAGCGCTGAAGACAAAATATTCGCCATATTTCTTGAGCGAGGACTCAGAAACAGAGCGCCCCTCCTCCGGCGCACCCACGACGTCGAGCAGAACGTTTTCTTCCACTTATATTACTATCGAACGGACTCCCCTCCTGGTATCATATAAAGCGGAGACTGAATTCCCTACGACGGATCGAGCTGAGAGGATTATTCATGCCTCCCAAACACGCATTGCCGATGACCATAATGGTGAGGAAAGATGACCCGCAAGTCCTGGGAGACGTGGATAAGGTGAAAAGCTCAAACAGCCGCAGGCCAGTGCCTGGTAAGAGCTTGGAAGATGCCTGGGAAAAACGCCCACGGGATGATTCGAATCACTTTTGGGACCATGTCAAGAACAACATGTTCAACGCGATCAGAGTCAAACTCACTCGCAGTGATCAACAGGAAAACGATGCGAAAGAAGGGAGGGACGAAGTTGTCGAGTTCTTGAATGGCGAGGGAAATATCACAAAGCTGGACGACTGTGTGCGGTGGCGACTCCTGTATGCTGCGGTGGAATGCCAGCAGGGCACGGGCGATACGGTCCAACAAATCCTCTCCATCTCGCCCCATTTGTCATTCGTGAACCTGTGGAAGGATAGCTCCAAGAGCGAGGCCGTACACAGGTGCCAGGATAAGCTACATTCCAAAAAGGATGGGTTTGCCCCCTCGACCCCGTTCCACCGTGCCGCCTACCATGGCAAGGTGGAAGATCTCCGTTGTTTTTTGCACTATGGTGAACTCTTGTGCGATGAACAACAGAAGAAAAGCGTTCCAGATCGTCTCTCTTGGTTTCCCGGGGCAACTCCGGAAAGGGAAAGTCGAGATATCCTCTTAGAGATCATCACGCGGAAAGACACCGGTCCTTTTAAACGGACAGCGCTGGAGCTGGCTCAACTGCGCGCCTACGAGGATAAAGACGAGAAGAACAATCCACGTCTGGTGGTCGTCGAGGAGCTTCTCAACTTCGATTCTCGCATCGCACTCCACGACGGCGCCTTCCATGAGGCCCTTAAGGACGGATATCTGGAGTTGGTCAATATATTTCTGGATAACCGAGATTTGAAGAAGCATTTTGCGACGCGCAAGAATATTATCCATGTAATTGAGAAAATGGAAGATGATGACAAAGATTCAGACCGGTTTAAGATCGCCGGCCGATTAATCGCTTCTGCCGGTTGCAAAGACGTAGTGAACGAGGAAGTCATTGAGAAGATCATTGAGCGCAACCTCGTTTCATTTTGGGAGGAGAATGTCAACCATTTGGAGCTGGACTCGAAAGGCCTTCTTCATATCGCGGTGCTACATCAAAACGTCAACTTTGTGAGGCTATTTCTCCATCGCTTCCCGAAGTCTGTGAGTGAAAAATTCGCCATGGCAAGGTCCCCCGAACATGTGTGTTACCCCCTCTGGTATAACAACAAGGTCCGGCGAGGTGATCGTTGGGATAACCGTGAGCGCTCTCGCGCGCAAGCGGACATACGCGACGCCATTGTCAACGATACAATTCGACAGATCCCCAGGATGCAGTACTTGTCTGACATCTTTCGATTATCCAGTGGTATCTCTCCTCCAATCCTGTCATGGCCTTTCATAGCTAACGATAGACCGATAGAAGCAGGTAAGGACGAGTTGAGTGGGCCTCGACCCCGTCCCCTCAAACGAGATGGGGGATCACATCCATGGCTGATCAGTATGACCCTACGTAGTGAGCGAATTGTGCTTCGATCTTTCTCGATCAAACCCCACGCCCTATCCAGTGACGTATTTTCTTGCGTCCGTGATCAATCACGAGGAAAGCGCTCGCCTGATATCATATGAGCCAACGATCAAGTATGCCGCGTTTCCCCCGTTGGATATCGGAGTGGGGGACCAGGAGATATTCGGCGAGCGTATCCGTGCCGAGCATACAGAGGTGTTCGATGTTCTGTACTGGCTGCACCAAAGCAATAATGTCAGGAAGATTATTGAGTTGAAAGTGCCGGACAGACTGGTGAATCCCCACAATGAGCTCAAGATTGCCACCTACGTGGAGCTTCTCGGGGTCGAAGTGTTGGATTGGAGGTTCCTAGACCTCTCCCTTTCTGTCTTCAAGGACAAGGTCAAGAATCAGATCCGGACTCTCCATTTGTATGCCAGCGGCAAGCGTGCCGCAATCGGTCACTGGCTGAGCGCGGAAGGGTTGAAGTCTTTCCCCAATGTGAGTGTGCTGCAGCCTTCCCGGATAGTTCCACGTACTAACGAGGATATTGTTTTTGATCAGTTGACCAGCCTTGGGATTCACGTTGTCCAGGTCTGGATCGTGGCTGTCCTATCATCAGGAAGGGGGCTAACTCGTTCTTGAATCCAGGAATTGATGACCGAGCGCAGCCACCGAAAGGTATTGCGAGAGATTCGCCGGGAGTTTCAAAAGTTCAAACGGGAAAGAGATCATCACCCTGGTGTTCCTAACCTGGACCTTACCGTCAATTCGCAGCCCTGGAATCCAAGGCCGGCTCAGCTGGCGGACTTGGACGAAATGTGCGTGACTATCAATTCTACAAAGAGTGATCGGTAATGCTGACCCTCTGCGGACACCGTGTACAGAGCTGAAAGTGTGGTTCCCAAACTGAGCCGGTTCATTCACAGTTACCACGACTTACTATCCAAGGGGAATCATGATGGCTTCCGACCTACGCGGGTGGCGATAATTGATAATGGCATCTTGAGCATCTCACCCAGGGAGGATGACATACAACAACGGATTTTAGAGCGACCAAAAGGCGCTCAGCGGTCTCATATGCTCCCATCAAAGCCAGCGGATGTTCAGCTGGATCTCATTGACCTGATCGACCCGGACACGCATTCGGTGGTGGACGGTGGAAACATCAATAACCCCAAGCAGCCCGAGAAAACGGGCAATACGAAAAAGTCCCGAAGTTTGTGGTCCCGGATTCGAGAGGGTCGATCATTCGTGGAGGACGATGTCCGCCACAGCCCGTGGATGTTCGCATCAGATCCGCACGGGACGCAGATGGCTAACTTGATCTGCGCCATTGATCCCGCCTGTGAGCTGTATGTGGCCCGGGTGACAGAAGGTCAACATGGCATTTCACCGGAGCGAGTAGTCAAGGTAGGCCCGCATCTTTTCTTCCCCTCTTGATCACTTGTCACTGGGCGAGGACCATTCTTGCTGACCGAAACCGTATTTCTGTATTCCAGGCCATTCAATGGGCCATATCAAAGGAGGTCGATATCATTTCCATGAGCTTTGCCATCCTCGAAAATGACGGCTCGCTGAAGGATGCGTGTAACAAGGCCAAACATGACCACAACATCGTCCTGCTCTGCAGCACCCATGACGAAGGCTTGAACGTCAAATATGCCTGGCCGGCGGACTACGACTCGACCATTACCATCACCGCCTGTGATGAGTTTGGCCACGTTCCATCGCGCGGGCATCAGAAGTATGATTTTGCCCTGCGGGGATTGAAGGTGGCTGCCAGCGTGATCCCCTTCCTCGATTCGAGCGACCTCATCTCCGGGAGCTCGGTCGCGACGGCAATCGCGGCGGGACTCAGCTCGCTGATCTTGTCTTGCGACCGGTTCGCACGATCTGGGCAACCGTATCATCCGAAGGACAACATGAAGCTTGCGAAAGATCGAGTGGAACACTATTTAAACCAAATGACGTCCGGTGAGAAGTACGTGTTACCCGAAAAGTTCGGCAACATCGATGCCAAAGTCAAGGACGGCGAGGATATCGACGCGATGAAAGTGATTCACACAGACTTTCCGATAGCTCGTCCCGTGAATCGTTTGAGTAACTTTTAAACATGCCTGAGTTGCTACTGTGATAATGGCGGTGACTCAGCGCCGTGGGAATAGGCGAATAGGCTATCTTATTATCTTCGCAGGCCGGGACAGACGCAGATGGCATATCCTAAGAATTAGATACAATCACCCCCCAACACAGCTCCTAGAGACAGCCTTCCACACCAACTTAGTTCTACCACCATGAGGCCATGCAAATCAAACACGCATTCCCTAGTGTTTCCCATTCTCCGTATCTAAACACACCACAAACCCCCGCCACCAGCTAGCAACTGCATCCACAAGCCTTGCAATCCCCAGCACCACACTGATCCCCACGAGAACAATCGCTGTCCTTACTGCAGCGAATCCAAGGCCCGAATCCATTCTCCTGCGCCGTCCAGCACCACTCGCCCGACCCGGGCTGAGCGCACGACTTGTAGCAATATCCGGACCGGCTGCAGCCCACCGGCTTGCCCTTCCAGCAGGCGCGCTTTTCGAGCGTCGTCGTGTCTTTGGCGATCAGGCCGTCTGGATGCTCCTTGCACATCCGGACTGCGTTGGGGTCGACGCCCGAGGGGAGGTTGGTGACGTCCATCACGCCGAGGGGACCGCAGATGGCCGCGGCGTCGGCGTGGGAGACCTGCATGGCTGGGACGGCGCCGAGGAGGCTGAGGGTGGTGATGGCGCTCAAAACGGTGGATAGCTTCATGGTGATGGAGGATGAAAGAGAATTTGGATTTCTGGTTGGAGCTCTGAGTGGATTTGCAGAGAACTGGATGGGATGGGTTCTTTCATCAGCAGACGTCAGGCTTTTTATACTTCATCTGAGACTCATCCTCGTGAGTGCGTCTCCGAGGCTGACAGGCTGTAATCCGGACCGAGTCGTTCCCTCTTCACCGAGGATGACAGTTGAGGCTGAGTCCATGCAGTCTCACGAACCCTGTCGTCGCTGCTATATTACAGAAGTGCATCAGCCCTCGCTCTCCGAGACACGTTGGGGCTATTGTAACCGTGGATGCAGATATCAAACCACTCATAGGAAAGCAAGTGTAGAGATCCAAGACTGATGGCTGCACAGTGTAATTTCCTCTCGAATGTGCTCAACTAAAGCTACCTGCGTCCGGCCCCCAAATCACCTCCCGACCACTGGCCACAGCATCCCATCCTATCTCTCCGCCACCTCCCTGTAAGCCGTCTGACTCTGCTCGATCACCCTCCGCCTCTCCATCTCCTCGTCCGCATCCGGCTTCTGAGGCACGATACCCGGCGCCGGATGAAACAAGCCCTCATGGCTAGTCACCGTCGTGCCATCCACACCGCGAAACGCCCCTCGATCGCCCTCGATAGGCATGACATCCAGAAAGAACTGGATCTGGTCCGGCGTGAGACCCCTCGCGTCGACCACCTCGTAGTCGCCCGAAATAGTCCGTAAGACGCCGTCCCGCCCGAGATGGGTGAATCCGCGCCCGGACGGATCGCGCTTCATGTGTTTCACGAACTCAGGCACCACCTATCAACATTTAGCCTGGGTGTTGGACCGCGGTGGCCGTTCACTTACTATGCAGCTCATTGTGAATGTGGATAAACGACCGGGTGGGATCGGTGGGAACACGAGCACTGGAGAACTTGTAATATCATGACTGCGGCGGGTGAGGGCGAAGGTCCACTTTTATAGTTCAATGTCATGTCAGCTGACGTTTTGGACCCTGCATTGGACACCAACGGGCGACTTGAAGATCTGCATTGTCTATTCTATCATCGTGGGAATTCACCGAACGTGTTAAGTGCACTTCACTGGCCATTTTCATTCCCTACGTGAATACTCGCGAATGCAACTGGTGTTTGTTGAGGTGAAGGGAGTAGAAAGAACGGCAGCTGTCAAAATGATCGACAACACCAGTTTTAATCTCGAATACGAGCATCAGAAGATCCGTTTCCGCATCCCGTTAGACGTGCGATTTTGGCCCCAAGGATGCCGATCGCTGTTCTTAACAGCCTCAATGTCTCATTCTGTGTACTCAGGAAGCAGGAGTGAGAAAGGGAGGGGAATACGAGGGAGAATGCATCGTGGAACTGGCAATTATCGCGTCAACCGTCAGCGTGGATGGACTTACAAGCCCTAAACCGTCGTGCGCTTCGATATAAATACCCCCTTCTGCCTTCGCACCATCTCCATCCCCAACGACAACACAACTACACACTGCAATCCAAAGTCCTCCCACCACACAATGAAATTCGCAATCCTCCTCACCGCACTGGCCTCCCCAACCCTGGGATCCCTCTTCGAGCACCAAACCGACCTCGCCACTCAAATCAAGGTCAGCATCTACCATTTCCCCCCGACAAAAGCTAACCCCAACAGAACCTCACCCGAGCCCCAGACTCCCACGGCTGGATCCAGCTCAGCTCGACCGGACACAACGTCCAAAGCGTCGACGCGACGGGCAACGTGCTCGACGAAATCCCCCTGACCCCGGAGCAGGAGGCGGAGCTGCGCAGCTCCTTCGCCGTCAAGGTGGAGCAGGTTCAGACGGGCAATTCTTCGGCCAGGTCTGCTGTCCGGCACCGTGGGTTGGAGAAGAAGGCGCCTGGGTGTGCGGATTGGGCTAGTATTTGTGATGAGTCGGCGGATTGTTATCAGTATAATTGTGATGATTGTTTTCGGATTTATCCGCGGGTTGGGGTTTGTTATAGTTATTCTTAGTGGGTGGGAGGGTCTATTGGAGCTTTCTTACCTTGATGTTTGTCTGGGTTTGGCTGCGAAGGCTATGGACTGGTTAGTGGGTGTTGGTAGTGATGGGGAATCTTTGATATTGTGTCGTTGAGCATGGCTATTCGACGTGTACCTGTCGGCGCATGTAAATCACAATAAGGGCGGGGACAGGATAACCCTAGAATTATAAATGACCCGGCAGTTGGCATTACTTGGAGATCGGATACTCCGTGTGATTCGGTGACATTTCATCTATCCATACAGACAACCATCATATTCTATTATTACATACATCGTGTTCCATGCTGCATCATCGTGTCTAAGTCCTTGTATTCCAATCTATTCCACGCGCGCATCTCACAGCGCCGAATCGGTCACATTCACCGTCACATCGCGGATCGTGCATCCCGACGGCGAATACAGCCCGTTCAGGACGGAGGCCAGAAACTGCAACGCCCGGGCGTGGCCGTTGATGGCCTCGGCGGAGTGGCCGCCGACCCGATTGCGCTCGTAGCGAATGGTCGCCCCGCGCCCGCAATACTGCTGCACCAGCGCGTCCGTATCGGCGACGGGACTGACCTCGTCGTGAATGGCCTTGTACGCGAAGATGGGCATCCGGGGCACGCCGTGGGTGCCCATGTACCCGTCGCGGAGGATGGTGTGCTGCACGACGGGGGCCAGGAAGGTGGCACGGCCGTGGCGGAAATAGTCGTACATGTCCTGGCCGGCGAAGAAGGCGAGGGCCTCGGGGAGGGTCATGTGCTGGGCGGCGAGGTAGCTGGTGCGGTTGTGCGGTCCGTCGGGCTTGAGTTGGCGGAGGAGGAATGCGTAGGCGTCGGGGTATTGGCTGGCGAGGCCCAGGACGGACCCCGGGACGAGTCCTGCGCTGATCGTGCCGGTGACGGTGTTCATGACGTTGGTGATGTTGGGGGTGAGGCCGCCCAGCGCGGCGCCGGCGAGACGCAGTTCGGGGGCGTACTTCTGCTGTAACTCGGTGGCCCATTCGCTGGCGAGCGCGCCGCCGGAGTAGCCCCAGAGCGCGGTGCGGGAGGTCGACGCGTGGATGTGGAAGGTGGCGGTGGTGGTGTTGGCGGACAGGATGCTGCGGATGGAGTCCAGGGTGCTGTGGCCAGAGAGCACCCCGGCAGTGAAGGCGGCCTGAGGGCCCTCGTAGTCTGGGACGTTGACGTGCCAGCCCTGACTGAGTGCGATGGAGACGTCGACGGGGGGCGCGGCGTACATGGCGTAGCTGGGACTGGCATCGACGTCGTAGGAGTCATAGGCAATTTGGTAGGAGAGTAAGGCCGACGTGTTCCCAGGACGAGGGCGAGAGGGAATGAAGACGGTGGTCACGGACCAGGTCGGGCGATATTGACTGTCGGTGGTGCGGTAGACCACGTTGTATGCCGCTGAGGCATTGCCGACCAGCGCTTCCAGATTGCCCGGGGCACGACGAAGACGCAGGATAGTCCCGGGTCGAGTAGTCTCGTAGCCATCGGGGGCGCTATAGAAGGGATCTTGGCTGGGAGGCCGAATCGTGGCAGATGGACTGGTCGGCAGCCCCGACACGAGGGGGAGGAAACTCCCAATCAGAGGAAGTAGACCGGCGAGGAAGAGCATGGCGTTGGAAGACGAGGGAACAGCAGAAACGCTGTAAAAAAGCAGAGCCAAGGGCCATTTTATGTCTGATTCTGTGGGTCTCGGACAACTCAGGCTGAACTGAACTGAACTGATGGACTCCACCGGAAGCAGAGATTTTTCGTCTGGGGAATTGGTCCAGATACGAAGATGGCCCGATATCGACTGGATTAGATATCTTCTCCACCATGGCAATAGTCTCATCGGACCCACCTGCTCGTGGGCGTAAATGGATACTAGTTAATCCCAAAGCATAGACCGTACAAGTGTAGGGACCTCAACCTATCCCGACAGGACCAATCAGTCGCAGCACGATGTGTAACGTCCGACGATATCCCGACCGCGGGGCCACCGGTTTGACCTCTCAAAGCTCGATATCACGCAATCCACCCCGACCAGAATGGCGATCGTAGCGATCCTCGCACTAGCCTCGGTGAGTTATTGGATGTTCCAAAGCATTTACCGCCTCTATTTCCATCCGTTGAGCAAGATCCCCGGTCCCAAGCTGGCGGCCATCAGCTATGGCTATGAAGTCTACTATAATCTGATGAAGCGCGGTCGATTCATCTGGGAAGTGGAACGGTGGCATGAGATTTATGGTAAGAAACACTCGCACTCCCACAACTGGATCACTGGTCGTCTGAGAGAAAGCGACAGGACCGATTGTTCGCATTAATCCCCGCGAGGTTCACATCAAAGACCCGGATTATTACGATGAAATCTACGCCTCCAGCGCACGTCCACGCGAAAAGGATCCCGTGGCCCTGGCGCAGTTCCGAGTGGAAGGATCGGGGTTCGCGGCCGTCGACGCGGAAACGCATCGTCAGCGACGGGCCCCCGTGGAGAAATTCTTCTCGAAGCGGGCCATTGCGAAGCAGGAGGGTTGGATCTGGGCGGGTCTGGAGAAGATGGGACGTCATTTGGAGACGGCGGGTCGTTCGCAGAGACCCGTGAGTCTGGATGCGGCGTTTGCTTTGGCCAGTCAGAAGAAGGATCTCTATGAACGGGCGGTGGATGCGTTGAAACGAGCGGATCCCCAGGGGCCAGGGACGGCGGTCATCGACGGTCTGGCGGCTGCGACCATGGCGGAGCATCTGCGCTCGCCACACCGGCTGATGAACGAGGGCCTGGCGTTGATCGTGGGAGGGACGGAGACCATCGCGCGTGCGCTGAGTCTCGCTGCGTATCATCTATTTACGAGGGAAGAGATCCGGCACAAGCTGCGAGAGGAGCTGAAGCAAGTGATGCCCCGGCCGGACGCACGGCCGACGTGGAACGCCCTGGAGAAATTACCGTATCTGGTACGTGTCGCGTCGGTCCTCGAGGAAGTCTGTCACGCTGACCTCGTCGGCAGTCTGGGGTCATCAGTGAGACCCTGCGTCTATCAACCGGCATTGGAGCTCGGTCACCTCGGGTGGCGCCCACCGAGGCGCTGGTGTATCAGAACTACACGATCCCGCCGGGAGTACGGAGACAGGTAGCCACAGGGATCAAATCACCGCGAACGAGAGTCCAGACCCCCGTCAGCGAGACGAATTACTTCGTCCTGATGGACCCCGACATCTTCCCGGACCCCCATGCGTTTGACCCCGACCGCTGGACGCGCGCCGCCGCGAATGGGCACCGGTTGGACCGGTACCTGGTCAGCTTTTCCAAGGGAAGTCGGATGTGTGTCGCGGTGAAGTGAGAGGCCGACGGTGCGTGGACCATGGGGACGTCGCTAACGCGCAGTACAGCCTGGCCTATGCGGAGCTCTTCCTCGCGATCGCCACCCTCGTGCGCCGCTTTGATCTGCAGTTGTATGACACGCCCCAGAGCAATCTTGACTTTGTGCGCGAGTTCGCAACTCCGCACCCGGATCAGGGGAGTTGGAGCGTACGAGCGAGGATTACGGGGGTTATTCGTGAATGAAAGCCAATACCTGATCTGCCTCTAGCAGTTCTGGGCGGAGACTAGGGAGCCAACATCAGTAGATCGAATCCGGGCTAAGGAGTGGTATACTGTCATGCAAATCTATCGGACCTCTGGAATACTACCTGAAGAATTACAGAGAGAATGAGAAGAGAAAAAAGAAAAAGGAAATCAAGAACCGGACCGCAGTCGGACACCCGATCCTCGGGCTATCCGTTCTCCTCAGTCCAATAGATATTGCGTTTTACTCGAATCTGCATGGCCCGGGGGATCTTGAGGGACCCCGTCGAGGCGTTGGACGCGACGTCGCGAAGGCCACTCCCCCGGCCCACGTCGGTGGTCAGGTAAATCTCATCCTCGGCCGGACGAAAGGCCATCCACTTCGTATTCACCGTGCGATTGGCCGATCGGTTGGCCGACGCCATCAGACTGTCGGGCTCCGAGCCGGGGATCAGTTCTCCCTGCCGTTCGTAGTCCCGGGAGATTCGGCCACTGCCGATATTGCTCCAGCGTCGACGCAAAAGGGGGCGGAGTGTAGGGAGGCAGGCGCTGACGATTCCCATGCAGGGTTCGACGTTGGACCAGATCATGGCGTCGCTGATGACCCAGGTGACATCGATGGAATCTTTGACCTTCGTGATCGCCCAGATGCGGACGATGCTCGCCGCGCAGACCCTGCGAAGAAGCGTTAGATTCCCATTTCGGAGAAGGACGGGTGGCCCGCGGAGCTTACAATCCTCCCAGGAAGAAGATGCCGTTAATGGCCCATCGCTGACTCTTCGGCATCTGCAGGCCCCAGATGATCGGCATGGGCAGGCAGAGGATGATCACATCCGTGATGAGGCTGGCCATTCCGTTCCACAGATAGAACCGGTAGAGGTCGATCCGACAATGACCGCCACTCCGCGGATCGACCCATTGCGTCCAGAAGAAGGAGGTCGGGACACAGGCGAGGGAGATGGTGGTCGAGATCGAGATGGTGTATCCGATGCAGAGGAAGACGCAGATGTACAAGGTCCACGTCAGGCGGAATATTCGACGATAGAGCAAGAGAACGGAGATTTTGACCATGGGGACCGTCGTGGCATAGAGCACGACGTATGCAAAGATCATCTGTACGGTTCTCGGTGAGTCTTTCCTGCCTGATCGGATGAAAGGAAGGGCTTGAATAGATTTACTTTTATGCACCTGAGGACATCATTCTCCGGCACCGCCCAGATATGTTTCCCGATTCCATATTCGCCGCCTAAGAGGGAGTCCTGTTAACCCATTTGAAACTTATTGATCTGTGAGGCCTTGCGCGAAGGCTGGGCTGGGATGATCGGAGGACTGTACCTAAGAAACAACAAGCCCCTGCGCCATATGCGAATATCTAGTACGCCGCGATCGCGTTTAGTGGAACGCAGCGTTCACATCAATCCAGGTAGAGAACCTACCAATGCGATCATCACCGACCAATCGTCATATGCCAACCCCGGACCTTCATTCGTATTTCGAGCCCAAAATCTCAAACCCACCAACAGGGTGGCGGCCGCCAGAACGGCCGCCACTGCACCGTCATTGCGAGCGATTCGGTCGACCGTCAAGTCAAGATGCTCTGGAACCGGTCCGATCACAAGGCTGGACATGGTACACAAGCCACATCAATTAATCGGCCCGGGGGGAGATAGTCTTGTCTGTGCTGTGGATATGCAATTTGGCGTTGTCGGGGGACCAGTCGTATATGTCGTTCAGGCACAGGAATAGACAACATCTAACTATCCTACATGAAAAGACAAGAGGGAAAAAGAGTGAGGGATAGAAGAGTCCCGAGGATTGAAGGAAGAGAAGTGCGTGGGAAGCTCTACTGGAGACGTGGTGGGAAGTGCGAAGGTCACTGAGTGTGTGTAGTGGTCAGTGCCCTAAAACAACAACTGATGGAAATTCCATCGCGACCCTAAGAAAAGATTAAATCCACTGAGCGCCGGACAGAAGTCATCCACTTTTCCGTAGTGGAGACGAGGGAATGATCTGGCCATGTCATATATGAATCTACCTTCTTAGGGCAACGGTTCTTCAGACCGGGGAACTCGTTGATCCTAGTGTACTCCGTATCCCTTTTCATATCAAATGAATCAATCCATCAGCCAAGTGAAGCAATGAATGAATCCACACAGAACGTATCCAGCGACCCTACTCCGTAAACTCCGCCAGAACCTTCGATTTCATCTTCTAGGCCTGGATCTAGCGTACTGTACATCCATGTCACGATCTCATCCTTTTCTATAGTTTGAATTGGCATTTCTCCACTGACTCCTGAGTGAAGAGGCTAGTGGGTATCGAAGATTAATTTTGTCGCAGTAACCGCCACGCCAGTCGATTCTAGCATGGTTTGATAGTGGGACAACCGTTAATGAATCCTGATAGACTTACGGAAGACTCCATCGAGACCCCCCCCTAGAAATCTCATCCCGAGTCCAGTCCACCAAGTGGGCCAACGGCCAACGCTAGAATCACCAACCCTATCAGCAACGGGTTATCGTCAGGTTGAAACACTAGAGCATCAAACTATTGCCCGCTAATATCCCGCCTCATTCCTCGGGTCATCAGCCGTGAATCCGGCATATTCGTCACTGGTATTATCTGCATGAGGGAGCCATTCCGCAAAAAGCTAAAAGGGCTCGTATCGTGGCGATGCAAACTGGTTGGTGGGGGTTCAACACATTCAATGCGTTGAGTGTGTGAGCTACTGAGTACAGAGTACGTACTCGGAATACATTTATATGGATCATAATCATTTATCTCCGACGTAGTCGAGTTCCACACTCTCTGTAAGTTTTGAGAAAGGTCTTGAATCATTCATTCACTGATTCAGAAGATATTGAAAACGTCATCACTGTCATATCACTTCACCGGTGCAGATAAAAAAAGAAAAAAAGAAAAAAAGAAAAAAAGAAAAAAGAAAAAAAAGAAAAAGGGGGATGAGGTCTTTTCGGATGAGAAAATGCAGCCCTTCCGCCCTACACAAACATTTCCTCACAGCGACAGCCCAGTTTGAAACGCACGTAATAGCGGTCTTGTTTTATATAGTCGATCTTGTAGGTATGAGGAAGTCCAATATGTTCAAAGACAATCTCAAATTTCCCAAAGAACTTATGAAGGCCACAATCGAGAGTGAGGGCATTCATTGGTCGGTCAATGTCAGTCCCGCCAATCAGAGGAACGATGGTAGGATTAAACATTTTGAGGATCTTGTAGGCCATCTGCTTTGGCTCGGCCTGGATCAACTATAAGTAAAAGCTCAAAGACAAGAGAGAGAAGATATACACACCAGCTTTTGCTCGCCATCAATATTGGTAAGCAACATGAGAGAGTGAGGGATTATATGTGCTACTTCCAGAACTGCCATCTCATCACCCTCCAGCCGCAATAACTTTCCATCGTCATCTTTGAAATCGGGTCCATCTTTTTTTTCTCGGTCTGCTCCTTCTAGCAGATCGAATTTTTGAGTTATAATACATCTATGGCGGTCACGCACCAGACAGTCCCGTCGTAAAGTGGAGATGCGTTGCAAAGTACCAATACCTGCATCGGAATGTTGAGAATGAGAGAGAGATGCTGGAGTAGGTTGATTAGTCTTTGCAGCCAAGGCTTTCACTGAGTGAATATTAGTAACACGCATTTCACATATCTATATCGCCACATACAGGGAATGAAGAAGTTATTCATCAAAAAGTTTGCAAATTCAATTAGACATGCACCAATACCATGATTGTCCTTGGTTGACCACGGAGCCATACTATGCAGGCGGGGTAGAATGCGAGCGAGGTCTGTCTCGTTCGAGTCATTATCAAGATAGTGTTCAATGAACGGGAAAAAGAGTTGGAGAAAGCCATCCGTATCGGACACCTCCTCTTTTAGCAGGCGAATCAGAGTCACAGGTTTGAAGCCATTTTTGGTAGTCTGTAATGGTTCGAAATGGCTGATGATACTATCAAAAAGCCGCGGCGCTGCGCCGTTGTCTTCTGGCTTCACGGGCGGGAGTGCAGGAGGGATGTCCCCTTGAAGAATTCCCATGTTGGAAATGCGGAGTAGCTACTCTAAATTTCACGGAGCATGGAATGATTTCAGGCATTTTAAGTCGTAGTGGTAGTGATCTAAACAAAGATCTTTGAAGATCACCAATGGAGGATTCACGGTCACGTGATCGAGTGAAGGTGTCAAAGATGACGAGCCAGAGGATCACAACGCGGTAACCACGGTAATAAACTTGATGGAATATTGATGGAATCGATGAGAACGAGGTGGGGATAGAAGTGGGGATAGCTAGAAGGGAGGTGCATGAAGTATGGACGGGAGTATGGAGTAAGTACGAGGTTCGGAGAAGCCAACAGAAGGCTCGCGATTACCCATGGCCGCCAGTCCTGATTCGGAAGCCGCGTTGCAAATCCATTCACGGCAGTTTCCATGACCCTTCACCGCCTTCCTGTGTCAGACAATGGAATTTCTTACCTGTATGTATGTACAGTATCCGTACATGTATGTATGAACGTAGTACGGAGTACTGTAGGTACATACCTAGTAGAATGTCCACTTTCGGGGTCGACCCCGACAACTCGGACACCAGTTATAATCAGTCTAATAGAATAATCACTAATTGGTAAGTATGGACCCTCAAGTGGTAATAATAAGGATTTGTATACTCTGTACCACTGCGAAAAGTCCCCGTTGATCCTTTCCGTGTGGGATTACTGATCCGGGATTCGTAAGCATACTAATCTAACGACGCAGTATGGTTGATTAGTGATCTATTTACTTTCTCTACGGTGCCTGATCTTTGCCCACCAATCGACCGTAAGAGAATACGACGAGATATCCTTCGAGACAAATGCAAAAAAAATGCTGATAGCCGGCGTTTGGACCAGAACGCCGCAAGATACTACATGGCATCATTATCATGATCCAGGGTGAACTCAATCGGACGAGAGAATATATAAATTGATGCTGCTCCAACACCCCGGGGGGGTTCCCACAACTTCCAGCAAACAAACGAGATCACCAGCGACAAGACCAATACAAAGTAAAACGGTGGAATCAACATGGCAACCGCAGGATACAAAAAGATTCTTCTGGTTGGGGTACGACTACGTTGTGCTTCGAGTGTTCCCGTCGAGTTAACGTTCGATGGATAGGGCGGCGGCTCCTTGGGGAGTGTTCTTTTGAAATCCCTACTCGCCGAACCCTTGTTCAAGGTCACCGTCCTCACGCGCGAGTCATCCAAGTCCCGCGGTAGTATTCCACCCGCCGCGACGGTCATGACCATCCCCGACTCCTACCCCCACGAAGACCTTGTCCAAGCCTTCCAGGGTCAGGACGCGGTGGTCAACGCCATCACCAGCTTCTCAGTCGCCGAGCAGCTCCGATTTATCGACGCCTCCATCGCGGCCGGCGTCCAGCGTTACATCCCATCCGAGTATGGTCTGGACAACAACACCCCAGCCGCTCAGAAGCTGTCGTCCGTCTTCCAGGAAAAGGGCCTGGTGCAAGCCTACCTGCGGGAGAAAGAATCCAGTGGATTAACCTGGACCGCCATCGCCTGTGGAATGTGGATTGCATGGTCCGTATACTGTCATTTTGGTCCTCGAGGTGTTTTGTGTATTTTGTTTTTTCCTGACCGATTTCTTAGGTCGCTTCGCAACAGTTTTCTCGGCTTGGATTACCCCAACCGAACCATGACCTTTACCGATGATGGCACCGGCGACTTTTCCTGCACCACTCTGGCCAATACCGCATTGGCCTTGAACCAGGTGCTGCTCCATCCCAGCACGACTGCGAACCAGATCGTCTTCACCAGTGATTTTGCCACCAATCAACAGGAACTCGTTGAGACGATTGAACAGCTCACGGGCGAGACATGGCAGCGGAAGTCCATCCGCACCCAGGAGGCGATACCCGCTCTGCAAGCCGCGTGGGCGAAGGGTGATGTGGACGCGGGGTATGGGTTGATCAACATCGGGTTCACAAAAGGTGGTTATAGCGGCTCTTTTGAGCCGGAGCGTCCGATCCGGAACCAGGAACTGGGACTGCCTGCGAAATCTCTACAGGAGGTGGTGCGGGAGGCGCTGAGGGAAGTGGGACATCCTGGGTTCTGAGCCATCTTGTCCGCAGATAACATCGGCATGAGCGAATCGTGAAGAATGATCAAGGGATTCATGATGGGGTTGTGTATTCCACTTCTGAATATCGAATCGAATTTCCTTTGGATACGAGTAAATCCCCAAGATGACGGACATTACCGGCTAGGGCTGTCAACATCATCTGATGAACGATCCCCTAACGCTTTTTCCCGACCTCGTATGAATAAAGAACTGGATCCATGCAACGATCGCCACCCAAAGACACTCATTGGCCGCTCATCAAGCGGGGTTGAAAGTCTACCTGCATTTATTAGTGGATCTGTGGGGAAAGGTTGACAGACAGAAGTACATTTGATGAATCTTGTAGACTTTCTGGCTGTACCGGACACTATACCCAGTAGTAGATTATCTGTTTCATTGAGTTTCTTGAATGTAATAACCTGGTTAACTCCGTTCCCTTGAAATGAAAGACATCATGACCTGGACCCCCCCCCCAACTACGAGAAAAGTCAAGAAAAATAGATTTAATAATAACCAAGAAATTCCAAGGCGGCCTGGGACAAAGTTGCGCCCTCGTACTTGTGTAACCTTTGGCCATCCAGGCTCTAAGTATTACCCCGCCTGCTGGACGGACATAATTTTATCTGAGTCGTTTCATGGCTCGGAGAGTGAGGAGTACCGCTGCGGCCGTCGTGTACGCAGCGCCTCCCGCCGTGATCCAGACGGGTCGATGGACAGCGAACGAGGTCTGCACAATCTGTGCCCGTCTGCGGGACTTGTCTGCCGTGGGTTAGGTATTTTACGGGGGCCGTTGACGGCACAGATCACATACCTGTGGTCAGGAGTCGGTCCCTCCACGTGTTGGCCTGTCGTCTGGCATGTTGTCCGGCCTGAGAGCCCAAGGAGGCGAGGCTTTGGATGACCTGCGGAGAAGACATCTTGCGTGGAGAGATAGGGGTTTGTAGAGAACGAACGGGTGGATATGAACGTGGAAGAAGGCTTTCTAACGAGGTTGGTGTCAACGTCTTGTCACCCCAGAGTGACTCGAGGAGGACTGAGAGATACGGTGGAGAGTCGCACGGGACTGGCATATCCTTCCTTATATACTCCGTACCTTCCCCTCAGATCGTATAAATCCCTACGGCGACGAGGGGTACGGTCACGAGACATCTTCACCACATCGAGTGAATTCAACGCCCTCGTCCTTGGGTAAGCGATTGGATGTCGTGTCACCGTCAATCTGGTCGGTTGCCACGGAATGCTAACAATCAGCCAACCTTGATCGGTTGGTGGACGATAGCTATTGGTGGTTCGTTTCTTCCTTGTGGGATATTGCCAGGGATTGTCCTACAAAATGTGGAAAGGTGAAATACACACTTCCTGCCATCCATGGAAGCCCATGTCACCATCCAGGCCCGTTTCAAATCCCCCGGCCCTTCTTCACCGGAAAGAAATGCGAAATCAATCAAATAGTCTTGCAAGGGAGGCGGTAGAAATTGCACCACGAAGCATTGTGAGATACCATCTATAGACTGGTGCAGAAGCCAGCTGTACAGAAAAGAATGACTTCTCTTGACGTCTGAGGTCGAAGTATCTCAGGATGATCTTCTCTCAGTGGCAGGCACGTGACCGCGATCTTATCTCGATCTCCGGGACGCGATTTTCGATTTTTTTTTTTTTTTTTTTTTCACCGCGCAAGATGGCAACCTCATCGCATGGGAGGACACATACCAAAATCGCTGGAACTCCGGACTACGATGATCCCGTTTTCTGGAATAAGAAGTTTGCGACCGGTCAAGATGTCGGCGAATGGTTAAACCCCGGAGAGAGAATCGTGCAGGCTGCGCTGTCTGCTTTAGAGAACCGACCGTTGGTCGCAGAACGGACCCCTCGAGTGTTACACCTGGGACCCGGCATCTCCAAACTAGGGGCGAAGCTTCGCGAGGCATTCATGGAGCGCGACTGGGCTGGATCGGGTATTGTAGTGCGTCTGCTATCTTTCCCTTGCAACCCCCCCCCCCCCCCAAGGCAAACAAAAAGTCTTTCTGATAAGCGGCGATCATAGAATGCCGATTTTTCCAGTGAAGCCGTCCGCCTTGGCCAGGAAATCGAGAGTAGACTCGAGCCATTGCACGCAATGCATTGGTTGCGTGTTGATCTTCGATCGTGGAACGATGTTTCTAGCCTGGTCTCACTCGCGCCTTTTGATATCATTCTCGACAAAAGCACGAGCGATGCCATTGCGACTTCGCCATCCACCATATTATCTCCGCCCTCCCTCACACAAGACATTTGCCCGGTCGTGCGCGACATTGTGGAGAGGCAGGGTGAAGTGACTCTGGCCCCGGTCGAGCTATTGGCGTTACACCTTGTCCCATTGACACGCGAAGGGACGACCTGGATCATCCTTTCGTATTCGACTGGGCGATTCGATCATCTTCCTCACCTCGCACCACATTGGGATCTTGTCTCCCGGACTCCAGTGAAAGCGCCTCAGGGTCAAGCTTCTTCCTTTGCCCATACCCCTGAAGTGTTTCATTGGCTATATATACTGCGGCGCCGGTGATCTTTTTTTTTTTTTAAAAAAAAAAACGAGTCAAACGATATCCCATAAAAGATCATGTCACCCATAATATGCTTCCTGCAGGGACACATGATCAATAATTCCATACTCGTGGCGGCACCTCGAGGATCTATCTTACTGGAGATTGACGAGACTCACAGCGGTAGCGTACAAATCTAGTTCGTATAGATAGTCGGTGTACTCCGTACGGAGTACTCCGTAGTCCATGTCCCATCCTTACGAGAGTGGATATTGTGGGAACTTGTTCGGGCTCTTTGACGATCGGTGGATACTTTGATCCACAGAGCGAATCTTGGAATGGGTTCGTGTCTCCGTACGGAGTAGGCGGTGACTGACTTAATCCGTGATCCGAAGTCAAACTCCCCTTCTTTACCTTCCTCTTCTTCTCCTCCTCCTCCTCCTTTGCGGGGGTATTGCCTGATCTTCATCCCCTTTTTCTTCCATCTCCCTTTCACTAGAAGATAAGTTTACTATATATCAGCCGTCTTGCTGCAGCGACGGTAGAATGTGATGGTTATCACCAGATAACGAAACACACCGTCATCTTCATCTTCAACCCCAGAATGGTCGGCGTTCCTCGCAGCAAAGGATGTTCGCGCTGTCGCGAAAGACGCATCAGAGTCGGTTATTCCTGCACCCTGGAACGGATTGCAAATCCTCAAACTGGGTACAGTACTAACGGCGATTCAAATTCTTTTAGTGCGATCAAACCCGACCGCATTGCTCGCAGTGTCGCAAATACGGTGCCCCCTGCCCTGGCTATAAGCGCTCCCTAAAATTCCAGGATGAGGGACCTCGTCTACAGGAACGCTACCTCATCACATCCCCACGGACGGATGGGAGGGAGGAGAGAGGCTGTGCAAGATCGGATTCCGCTCCGGCAAGGGCCATAAGGCAGATGCGTCGCTTTGCGGAAGTGTCGCTCGACGAACGGGTGTGTCCATCCTTGGCATACAGATCCTTCTTGAGTCAGCAGCCACGGATCTTCAAAGAATTTGTTTGTGCCTCGTTCCCAACCATGTACTACCACAATGAATTTCGGTTCGGAACGGGGTTTACTTTCCCGGACAATGTGATCAAACAATTTGGCTCGAGGCCTTACTATGATGCGACGGTGTTAAGTATCTCCACAGCATATCTGGCTGGGTTAACGAAAGACTCGACCCTGCAGTACACGAGCCGACAGAAATACGCGGAAGCCTTGGGGGGCGTCAAAAAAGCATTGACGTCAGAGGATACCTCGTCGGATGTCCTGTTGATGGCGGTCATACTGCTAGCCTTCTATGAGATGAACGTCCGCACCACCGAAGATGCCTGGCTCTTCCACGCCAGTGCCGTGAAGCAACTGATGATCAAGCGTGGCATGGAAGCCCATTTGGCGGGACCCGGGCGGGTTTGTCACTTTGCCTTCAGGCCATTTCTGATCGGTGCCTCCATCCAAAACGGCGAACCATGTTTTTTAGGGGAGGATTCCTGGCAAGAATTGGCGGCCACCTTGCGAGACGAGGACTCGCAGAAACAAAGCCAATGGGCGTTCTATATTGACGTATATGAAACGATTTTTATGGAGCTGGTCAAGTGTCCCGGATACGTCAGGGAAGCTCAGGATATTATTTCGGTGACCTCCCCGAAGGCGATCTCGTTGGCACGCCGCATTCGTGCCACGTGCGATCGGCTGCAGAAGTTGAGTCAAGAAATGCGAACCCTGCTCAGTGCACATAATCAGCGCAAGCAGGGGATCACTCTCTCTTTCGTGGGGCCGGAGCCCAATCTTTTCCCAGAAACAAGTCCCTCTCTCCTCCTCCGCGCCGGCGTGGATGCCGTTCGCATCCTGAAACAAATCTTGCATCACCTCACCATACCTACAGCGGCTGAAGATCGCACTCTGACGACTCATGACGGAGCGCTCACACCGGTGTCCAGCCCAGGAAGTACCGAGGATGCTGAAAAGCCACTGCTGTCACTCCGACTGACCTGCGACCTGGGAGATGGTCCTGCGGGTGAGAACGAACAGCGTGTCTTTACGTGGCTGGACCGGGTCGCTGGGGCAATGGGACTACTGGGGGCTGAATTTACTCCTCGATCCAAATCAGGAATCCAGACGGACCTGGCGATGAGAACGATTCGCACCTTGACCCCCATGGAGGATGAACTTCTGGAGCCCCGAAGGTCCTCGGACTGAGGGCATGGAGACGAACGTTTTCCATCACGGGCCGAAAACCCATTCCCATCAGCAAGAATCGGATGCGTGTATCCGAGTACGAGAGTGGCCCAAATCATCCTGCTGGGAACAAGAAGTCCCTCTTCAATGTTCGCCTACCTCGGTACCGAAAACAACGGTGGCTTCCCATCAAAGTTCCTGACCACCGACATCGCCCCAGTCTGGAGCTGAATCTGTGGCCAGCAGCCATCGCGTTGCCTCCATGACCAGTAAAATACACGGTACCCGGCTCGACCCCGTATCTCAGTGTGTACGAGCCAAGTCAATCGACGTAAATTATTCTTCACAACCGCAGATCTCTCTGTTTGTCTATAATGCTGGATTCTGTTTCTCGGTGATCGGATGTACTTGAGTCCGGTCTACCAGATTAATAATCTGAATGTACAATCCCAACCACATAATCATAATCAACATCTGTTCTTTGCTACACATGTATCGAGGGTGGCTACTGTTTCCCCAGCTCTTGAAGCTCGCCGAGACCCAATGCCTGTCTGCGGGAAGGAGGCATTGGGATTGAAGAAAGCCTTCTCCGTGAGACCTGTCACTCGAGTATCATGCCTGGGCTCCGAGCCTTCGTAATCCCAACTGGCATTGAGAATCGCGATTCTGCTCCGCGTTAAGCTCGGCAAGAGTATTCTCTTCCCGTAGGGAAGCTTTGATAGAAGCAATTTTGTAGTGATGGGATGTTGGGATTGGAGGTATATTATATATAGTCTGTTGAACAGAGAAACTTGAAGATTCCGGGAGTAATATGTACAGTACATACATACCGTGACATCATGTTTGTAGTACGGAGTACTTTTACACTGTCCAAAAGTTATACTCAGGCTACCAGTAGACCTCATGGGGTGCGAGGACTCGGAATTCACCAAGACGAGAATCAAATAGACTCCGAATCAAACCTCATTTCACCTTTTTTTTTTTTTTTTTTTTTTAATTTTTAAATATATATTCGAAATCCTTGTCCTCTTGATCGGTGTTTTATATTGGGTGTACACCCTTACGCAGCAACGGTTGCCTGAGATGATTACCAGTGATTACTATCTCACAACATGACCCTGATAGGAAGAAATATACATTTCGATCGAGACGTCCTGCAGTCTCATTTCAGGGAACAATCACGGGCTCTCAGCTTCCTTCCGGCAGTCGTGTTCTTTGCCAAACGGCACTTTCCTGCGTAAGCATTGGTAACAATCATAGTCGTTTCGAGAATAAACTTGGTGTATCTCAATATGCGCCACAAACAGACCCTCCCAAAACTCCATTCCAATGCATCGACCCAGTTTGACGCGTACAACGGTGCGAAAGCGAGCCGAGGAAAGCGGATAGCTTTCTTCAGACGCCGCAGCCTCGATCTCACAGCGCCATCAGGGGATCCCTCATACACTATACTTATACCTACATCAATCCTCTCGTGACCAGTAATTGTAGTACACCTTGAGCAGTTCATGGGTGGGCCTGAGTTGGATGATGTCTGGATTATTGGCCATTGCACGTTGGAGGTTCTCGGTACTATACACAGCCATATAGTCCCAGTCATCCCACCAGATCTTATGCACGGAAAGTCTCTCGGCCACAACGGGGGCGGACACTTTGACCTGCGAATCTCCTTTCTTGGTGTACTGCTGGATAAAGTCGACAGTCGAGATACACCTCATGGGGGAGGGACTATATTCGCTCAGGATATCGAAAATCCCCGCAAATGTCATGACTTTGTCTTGGTCTGGTTGAGTGATGTTGAAGGCATGTCCAGGGCTGGCACTGCTTAATGAGATTCGCGATATTGCCGAGCAAGCGAAGTCTACTGGAACGAAATGGAACCGGTGCTGTGGTGGACGAGGATAGCAACCGAGCCGAATGCAATTAGCCATCAGTCGGTTGACCATATCCTCCCTCTTACACATGCCCGTGCGACTGTGACCAGTAACAACCGGTGGCCGGTAAATGGCGATGGGGAACCCATTCTCGATGGCATTCCAGATAATACTTTCAGCGACAAACTTGCTCTGCGTATAGCCAATACTTTGTGCGACATTCTGAGACTCGGCAAGAGGTCTTATATCCTCTGGGACGGGACCAATGAGGTCTTTGGTGATGCCGCATGCGGAGATGCTGGAACAATAATGTACGGGTTTCAGTCGTTGCGTGTTGGCGAACCGAAGCAATTCAAGAAGCCCGAGAACATTGGTCTCTCGGTGCACAGAGTATGGCAACGTATAATTGACATATCCAACAAAATGGAATATCACGCTCGACCACTCTGCCCAATGATTGAAGGTTTCTGGCCGAAGACCTAGGTTCCTTTTGCTCACATCACCGGGGATTGCAATCACCTTGGACCCGAAATCAACTGGAAGCCCGTATTTGACAAATGTTTGTTTGATCCGAGTAATGCCTATGTCAGGCGTAGTGGCCCGAATCAAGCATGCAATGTGCTTGACTTGTGGCAATGCGATAAGTTCGGACAGCAAGAAGGCACCAAGGAACCCAGTCGCGCCTGTAAAGAAGACATGCCCCTCTGACTCCGAGATCCAATCCGTGATCGAGTTGGAAATGGGTCGCATGGTTTTCCCAAGCGCCAGGTCATCATGATAGCTTGCTTCTTCCTCGACTGTATCCGGGCGGCCATCTTTATCGCCATCTTGTCCTTTCTGCGTAAGTTTATCCCGCAATTTCTGAATAGCAATCTTACTCAGGCCACTGACGGTTCCGGAATTCGAGACTTCTACGAGTGTAATCTCGATCCCAGCATGACGACGGAACCAAGTTCGAATCTCGAAAGTCATCAACGAGTCTATAGGAATATTGGACAATTCATCCTGTGTCATATCCTCCGATCGTGAGGTGTAGGACGCGATTAGTTTACCTAGTTCTCGAACAATCTTTTCTTCTGTTTCCGGTTGATCCAACAGGGCAGGGTTGTTCTTGATAGCTTCCATATGCTCCCTGAGCTCATCGGCTCTAGCACCCTCCGTTGGCCGTTCCATGGTAGTGATGATGTTGTTCCATGTACTGAAACGGGCTTCTTTTGTCCATTGTGCTGTGATATCGGCAGAGGATAGAGAAGTTGTAGTCCCGAGCCCAACAGCGACCTGATTGGGGCAGTTGAAACGTGGTGCTAATACCGCCATCTCTACTGCCTGAAGGAATTTTCCTTCGTCTAGCACCTGTAGGGAATTGGCGCGCGCCACTTCAAATGCTGATGTGAGGGAAGACTGTGACACATAGCCAATGTCCCCCATCAGGCCAAGGTCAATCGTATGGGCTGGTAAACCCAAGGATTGGCGATATTTCACAAACGCATCCAAGAAGGCATTCGCTGCGCCATAATTGGCTTGACCCGGCCATCCAAGTAAACCAACCATTGAACTGATAAGAAGGAAGAAGTCCAAAGGCGTATCCTTGAGGACATGGTGAAGGTTCCAGGTTCCTTTCACCTTAGGATACAAGGCAGTGACCCATTCTTCGTGTGTCATGATATGTAAGCTTTGATCCTGCGGTTCAAGGAGTATTAGCCGATCTGTCCGTTATAGCAGTCAGGTTGACACACCTTCAAGACCATTGACAATTGGATGACACCTGCAATTGGCTTTTTCGCAGCAAAAGCTGCACGACGAACGTGATCAATGTCTGCTACATTTCCGGCAACGGCGGTTACATCGCAACCCTGGCATTCCAATGTCTTGATAAACGAGTGAACTTCGGGGGAGTTTGCACCAGACCGTGAGAGAAACACTAGATGACGGGCTCCCTTTTCAACCATCCAGGTTGCGACAGCACGGCCAAGGCCTCCAAGACCACCCACCAGAAGGTAG
Source organism: Aspergillus coremiiformis (assembly GCA_009193565.1). NCBI lineage: Eukaryota > Fungi > Ascomycota > Eurotiomycetes > Eurotiales > Aspergillaceae > Aspergillus > Aspergillus coremiiformis. Next base: position 84,920 of record ML739034.1, on the reverse strand, counting down.
GACGCATCTGCAGGGAAGTATGCTGCCTTTTCATAAGCTCGGGTAACAGGGAGATCCGATGGAGACTCCGGCATCTTGACTACAATCTTGCCCATGTGCTGGCCGCTTTGCATATATCGGAAGGCCTTGACGACAGTCGCAGCATCAAATACATTCACTGGACTGATAGGACCTGCTTTGCCTTCTTGGAAGTAGCCCATGACTCGTGCAACCATTTCATGTAGGATCTCCGGATTATGATCAACCACCTGCAGGAGATCAATGCCAATGAAAGATCGGTTACCAGCGAACAGGTCCATCTCTAAATGGCCGTGGCCCAAGAAATCCCTTTTCCCTAATTCCAGCATCTTTCCAAATTTTGCTACACATTTCCAAGAGGCGTGCAATAGCTCACCTGAGAGAGAATTGAGGACTAAATCGACGCCTCTATTATTGGTTTTCTCCAACACACCGTGGAGGAAGGACGAACTTCGAGAGTCAAAGATGTGATCTGGTTGAATCTTGAAGCTTTTTATGAGATGCTGAGCTTTTTCTTCGCTGCCAACCGTCGCGTAGATCTCAGCTCCGATTAGTTGACATATCTGTATGGCAGCCAGCCCAACCCCACCACATGCAGAATGTATTAAGACCGATTGACCTGGCTTGAGATCGCCCACGTATATGAGGGAGTATACTACCGTGGCATAGACACAAAGTATCGTGGAAGCATCTTCCAAAGATAAATCATCTGGAATTGGTAGACATCGATCTGCTGGTACGATTTTCCGAGTGCACATCAATCCAGCCTGGGATATCATAACCCTATCACCGGCTGCAAATCGATTGACAGCAGATCCAACTCGACGGATTATCCCACTCCCCTCCAAGCCGAGCTCGGTCATATCTCCCATGAAGCCCATTACAATCATCATATCCTATATGAGTTAGCGTGCGCTCCATATACAAGTAGTGTAGTGAATCATGCTAACCCTAAAGTTGAGGCCAACATATTTTATATCAACTTCAATTTCCTCCTTTCCCAACTCATCCGATGCTAGATCAGCACAAGTCCATGTGAGAGAATCGAGCATTGCATATGCTTCGATATCTAGGATCCTTGGCACCTGGCTCTCGGGTACTTCGACTTGTTGTGCCTCAAATGAACTCCAGTGGAGCCGAGGAACGTGTATAGCTCCCTCCCTGAGAGCAAATTCGTATTCCTGCGTCGCACCGGGCTCATTCTTCTGGAATAGGAACCACTCAAACACCTCAGCTACCGGTCGCAGGGCTGTTCGATCAACCTGATCTATCTCCAAAGTGGCAAAATTAGGTGCGATCTCATGTCGAATAGTCCGCGCTACTCCCAACACCAACGCGTACCTAGGGTCGTCACACTCCATTTGGACAGACCGCGTAAGCCATACTAAATGACTGTCTATCAGACTAGAAACGTAGGACTGGAAGCTCTCAAAATCCGTTGGTGTGAGTTCATGGAAGAAAGGGCCCTCGAGGTCGATTAACGATATTATATTCGCACCAGGTGAAGGCGCTTGCTTAATTGTGCACCAACGGACCGAGTAACCTGTCGCTGTGAGTTCTCGCGCGAGGTCTTGTGCCCAGTCTTTGATCACCGTTCGATAAAGAAGCCACACCTCTCCCCTCTCGGGTGGCTTCACAGATGGCACTCTTGAGAGGATGTGGGCGTTGACTTGATACGGCGGCTCGCTGTCATACCGGAATGTTTCCACGCCCTTAAATCCAGCATTCACAAGTTCGTTATGCCATTTATCCACGGGAATATACGGACGCTCTCCTCGTCCTTCGCCCTCTCCGAGCCACCAGCCCGGCAAGATGCCCATGAGATAGTCAATTATTGGGATGGTGCAAGTCAACTCAATCAACATCAGACGACCACCTGGCGCGAGCAGTCTACGTATATTGCACAGAGAGTCTGAAATCCTCGGGGTTGCATGTACCACATTGGACGCAATAATCAAGTCATAACTCTCTGGTTGGAATCCTTGCTCTATGGGATCGCGGCTAATGTCGAGGGTAGCGTATTCCATGGAAGGGTGGGACCTGAATCTTTCCTTCGCTTCTAGAAGAAAACCAGGAGATATATCGGTGAATGTGTACGTAGAATACAATCTATTGTTGTTTTCCAAGGTGAGACCCTTCAGGGCTATCAGGGTGTCCCCACCAGTACCGCCTCCGACCTCCAGCACTCGTAGTTGTGGATTTGAATGCCCAAGCAAGAAGGCAAAGTCGTACCAGCGTCCAACAAGGGCCGTTTGTTCATAAAACTCCCTGAGCGCACCGTCCTCTATAAGAAGATCAATTGGTTCTTGCTGGCCATCTAAGAGCTTTTCAATGGAACCAAGGATCCTCTTACAGATACGATAAAATGGGAAGCTCACACCATCTAGCGATGGGCAATCTAACTCCTCAAACGCTGCATCACGCTCTGTCGGGCTCAAGGCACAGATGTCTCTCAGCTCTGGTACTAGTGCGGGTATATTGTCACGCATGTAGTGATAGTAAGATGCTATCCAGGCATGCCATTTTCTCAAATGATCGGTCGTAGGTTGGGAGAATCTCGTTTGATAATAGGTTTCAACAATAAATAGGCCTACTAGCCTTGTGATTCGACGGCGGACATTCAAGTCGCTCGGCAATTGAGGAAGCTGTTTCTCAGATGGGACGAAGTCAATGTGAGGATTCCAATGAATTGTGGCAGCCACTGGAAGCTTCGGTTTGCCTAAATCAGGGTCTTGGATGCTGAAAAAAATACCGTTACGAAGGGAAAGTACCACGCGATCGTCCGATACGAGCATCGCATTGCCTTGCATGCTACCTCCTGAGGTGTCACAAGAGACATCAAGTGACATTTTCCCTCTTCCACTGCCTATATAGAGATCCCCAATAGCCATGGGGATTGCCAGGCGAGTCATTTTGCGAGGGATGCCATGGGTCACCGCCACGCTGAGCAGTTGTAGGCTTTCATCTATGAGAATTGGATGCAGTGAGTAGTGGCTCACATATAAAGCTTCATCATCGTGCAAGGTCGCAGCAGCTTGGTAGCTTGACGGACTAGCCGAGATTTGCTCAAGTCCTCTAAACTGGGGACCATATTCCAAACCGCGTTTTTCCAGAGCACTGTACCATTTCTCGGATCTGATCGACCGCGGATAAGGGTTGACTGCCTTCGCTTCAAATTCTTTGTCCGACCCGGGCCTGACTTGACCAATACAATGCTTCTTCCACGTGCCCTTTTGGAAGGCAGATATTGTGAAGTCATACCATACAGAATCAATGTTATCGGCAAGCTTCGTTGGCCTGAGGGTGGTAATAAGCTCCGTTGCATCGGACGTCTCTAGATTTAACACAGCTCGCATGAACATGTTTCTCACTGAATAATCCGTCGACTCCGTTATTTGCCGAATGGCCTCGCCCACCATTGCAACATATGCTGCGCAGGGGAACACTATATCTTTACCAATCCTATGATCTGCAAGCCATGGAACCTGGTCCAGTTGCAGGATATTCCTCCAAGACGGCTCAACACTAGTAGACTCAAGCGCCCTAGACCCCAGCAGTTCATGATGAGGCTCTTGACGTAACCTCCAATGATTTACCAGACGTGACTCGTTCCAATACCTTTCACCGTGCTTCCATGAATATGGGGGTAGGTCATTCAGAACCACACCACTGGTGAAGATCACTGAAAGGCCAATAGCGGTGCCGTGGGCGTACATTTGGCCGAGCGTGGCCAGCAGGCTTTCCCACTGTCCAGCTCCTCTGCGTAACGTAGGAACATACGATAGATTTTCCTTGCTGGACTCTTCTTGGAATATCTGCCTCAGGGGGCCAGCTAAAGAAGAGTGAGGACCAACCTCCAAAAATAACGTGGAGCGTGTGTTGCCATGCAGTATTTGCTGCACTGCAGTTCGAAACATAACGGGAGATGCCAAGTTCTGGGACCAATACGCGGCATCTAATTCGCGTGGTTCAAGAATTTGTGCCGATATCACGCTCGAATAGAAGGGAAGCATAGAATCATTGTGGCAAAGGTGTGGTGAGATCAATGCCTCATACGCCTGTTTTGACTCTTGCATGTGGTGGGAGTGATAGGCAACATCCACTGCAAGGCGCCTGTAGAACACATCCTTGTCGTCAGCATGGATTTTATTGAGAACGCTGTCCAAGGCATCCTTGTCACCAGACAATGTAACGCTAGCTGGACTGTTTTCACAGGCAATAGTTACGCCGTCTACCAAGTATGCCCGAGCTGCCTCTGGACTAAGACCAACGGCGGCCATTGCACCACAACGGCTGGCAGACAATGCTTTAATTGCTTGGCCGCGGAAATACGACAAGATGATTCCGATGCGAGCAGATATGGCTCCAGAAGCATATGCTGCAGCTATCTCGCCACTTGAATGGCCCACCACCGATGATGGAACGACACCCCAATCCCGCAACAGGTTGACAAGAGCGATCTGGATCGCTGTGCAGAGGGGCTGAGCAAATTCAGCATCTCCAACACGACTGCTCTCCTCGGTTTTCGAAAGCTCCTCTAAATTTGGTGAGGAACCACAGCAATCACAGGGGAAATCAATGAACATAGCATACCTTCAATACTCCACGTAGGTGCTTCGCTGAGCTCTGTCAAAACTTTATCCATCCGGTGAATGTCGTCGCGGAACTTTGGAAACCTGAGCATAAGATCCTTTCCCATGGTGGGCCATTGAGCCCCTTGGCCACTGAAGACAAATACAATACTTGGTGCTGTGGACTGTGCCTTCTCAAAAGTCGAAAGGGACCCATCCTTGTCAGTGACAGCAAAGGCTCTGTAGGGTAGATGGTCTCGTCTTCGCGCAAGAGTAAAAGCCAAATCATTGAGTGATGCAGGGTTTGATTCAGCATAAGCGGAGATCCTTTCTATTTGCCCGTCTAATGATTGTTTGTCCTTTGCCGAGAGAATCAAGAGATGACAATCAGGCTCAGAGGTTGTTCGTACATCTGCACTAGTTTCCTGTCGCACAGTGGACGCAGCGTCTAAGATAACCTGAGATAGTCAATACATATCGAATCGCAGAGTCCGAAACATAGACACATACATGAGCGTTGGTTCCCCCAATCCCGAAAGAGTTGACGCTAATCCTTTTCCTCCTATCGGCCGGCCATGGTGTTGGCTCGACAGGCACCTGAAGCTTCGCACTCTCGAACGGAACTGTACAGGGAGAAAGGTATTAGCATTGTACAAAGAATGGAACAAGATATCCGATATCCACCTTTAGGATTTGGAGTTTCAAAATGGACATTGGGAGGAATGATGTTGTTCTCCAGCGCCAGGACGCACTTGATAATACTCGTGATTCCCGACGCGCCTTCCGAGTGACCGACATTGGGCTTAACCTAGTTGGGGTTAGCACGCACCTGACCCCCACCTGACCCCCACCTGACTTTCTCTTGCATTCCCTTTAGATAGTATTTTTCCTTTCACTTACCGCGCCAATGTAAATCCCATTCTCGCCGAAGATGTTCGCCAGTCCCGTTGTTTCTGCAGTATCGCCAGCTATTGTTCCTGTTCCATGACACTCAAAAAAGGCGGTTTTCTGCATGTCATCATCTTCGATTCGGGCTTTTTTATACGCTCGTCTGATCAGTCTCTCTTGCGCTGCGGAACCGGGTGTGGTAATGCTGGGCGTTCTGCCATCGCAGTTGACTGTCGTGGACCGGATAATGGCTCGTATAGGATCTCCATCTGCTAGGGCATCATCCAAGGGCTTGATATATACTGCATTGATTGCCTCGCCTCTCCCGTACCCATCAGCTGCGGCATCGAACGTTCTGCAAAGTCCGCTAGATGAGAGGACCAGATTTTCTGACATGGTGGTCGTCATGGTCGGGCTCATGATAAGATTTGTTCCAGCGACAATCGCAGAAGAGCATTCTCCTGTATAAATCGCTTGACACGCTTCGTGTAAACCAACCATTGATGACGAACAACCTGTTCGGACTGTGACACTCGGCCCTCGCAAGTCATATTCGTATGAGACCCGATTCGATAGGGCAAAGTCACCAGCACTCATAACCCGATAGCGATCATTTTGCTGAGTATCCTTACTCAAGAGGTCCAGCCAGTCTTCCCCAAAGACGCCAACGAAGAAACCGATATTTGTACCCTGCCAATTTGTCTGACCGGCATTTTCCATGCATTCCCAGACAACCTCTAGTAACAGTCTTTGCTGAGGATCAAGTTTTTCCGCTTCGAGTTTACTTATGCCGAAGAATCCGAGATCTAGTTGGCCAATATCTTGCTCTAAGAAATAGCCATGTTTTGTTCGAACGGCACCTTCCCGGGACTCGTCATAGAAAGCGTCAACGTTGTACCTCGTTTCAGGGACCCTACACAGTCCATCACGCTTGTTGACAAGGAAATCCCAGAATTCTTTTCCACTGTTTACTCCTCCAGGGAGCCTCATCCCCATTCCCACAATTGCAACAGGGAAAGGAATCGGGTCTTCCCTGACATTGTCGGCAATGTAGTCTGTCACTCCGTCCCTATTCAACCAGACTGGGGTGGGCCGGTGGTTTGAGTCGGGTTCTTTAACATTTGCGCCTGCGGGAAATGCTACATTGTTACAGCATTGTTCCATACTTGCAGACATTTCCGGACAGACAATGCCGACTGGTTTTAAAGTAGTAGTACCAACGATTTCTGAAAAGGGCAAGCTGTAAAGGGAAGAACATTATATGGGAAACATGGCATGCCACCCCAACTAGTACATCATAAGCACTTTATACCGGGCAGACCAGGTTTTCCGATCGTACTTCTCTTGACCCTCCCCTCACGTCGTACATATTAACTGAAATGCGGTATATTCTGCGTGTCGAAGTTCTCCTCTATTATGGTTGGTTGTTAGCAGCTCTTTCGCTTGGCTGCCCGAGCCCTAGCCTACCAGTGGTAGCCTTGATATCCTCATGCTGCGGCCCGCTGACATCCAGTTTTATCGACAAACGCTGCCAGTCTAGCCCAGTAGATGTGGCTTACGTATCTACCGTGGTACAGGCAAGCTCAAAGCTATGGTATACAGCTTCTGCACCTCTCCTATTAAGACTGGTCTCTCCAGGGAATTCTCATATACACACTCTGACTTTACTTCATTACCTTGAAGTAGTCCTATCTCAAGGTCCTGGGCATAAGCATCCTTGGATCTAGTGGATTAACTCGGCGAGACGAATGCGACAATCATTATAATTCATGAACCCTATTGTCAGTCAGATGGTACGCACTCTTCGCGGAAGACCAGAGATGTCCGAGACGAGAGCGTATCTGGCTAGATGAGTCTGACCACATGAACGGCCGCGTAGATGACGAGTTTGTGAAATATAATCCCGGAGCCTGGCGAAATTGACCGAGGAAGATTCTCAACTGGGTCCATCTTCCCTTCAGTCATCGGAGACTTAAATGCCGGGGACTAGCTCGGAACATTGTTACTGTCTAAAGCCACGGTTACTTAGTATCGGCAATATATATCGTCGAAGTGCTACGTTTCACGGAAATATACCCTGGTTTTTGAGTAACAACCGGAGTTCGACCGGCAATATTTCTGAGGATATACCTCGACGTTGATTGAAGGTGTCCACACATTCTTTAGACCACCCAGACAAGGGTATGCATATGATCTATCATTGAAGAAAGCCATCGGGCCGGCATCTGCGCAGTATACAGAAAGAGCGTTGAACGAGAGCAAAACAATAGCGGCATCTCAACTTGAATCTTACACTCGTACCGATGGATCAGAGTGATGCGTTCTCTGTTCGGCCCACCCCAAGGATGGTGATGGAAGCACTTGGGACGATGGAAACTAGTACCTCCTTGGGTCGCGCATGGTGAAATCAGCTATCGCCGTACCGTGGAAAGGGGCTCGGACTATCCCAGTCTTACATCCACTTCCATCACGGTGCGAAGTTGCATGCTCTGCTCCAAGACGGTCTGAATCATGCTTACATGCTGCTTTCATCCTTGTATGTATATCCGTATATGTTCTGGATGAGATGCGACCAGTTAGTGGACTGCGTGTGAGCTCATACTGTGGAAGCATTTCTGTACTAACCATGAGGCGAACCTCTTCTCGAAGGGCTTGATTACAGACCAACTTCTCCTTGGCCGAATTCTCACATGCCTATGCAATCGCGATGGCTGCTGCGCCTTCATCGGACGTGGTGGCTCTTTTACCACCTGTGTTAATGGCGAATACCCCAAATGACAAAAGGTATGGACGCTGCCACGTAGCACGTTCCATGAGGACGACACATTTGCCGGTGTCCGCTTGCCCGAGGTTCAAGAAGCGGCTATTTTAGAGCCATTGAGATACTATTTAGCCGTGGTAGCACAAATGATTACAGCAGCATTTGGACCAACCGAAAGAGCACTACAGAGTCCCCGTCCACCTTTAATGGAATGCATTACTATGACCCGTTTTCTTCATTGGAGTTGCCTCGACGCTGAGTCTGTCTGCAGTGAAAGTCACTGTACCCTCGCCTTACTACTAGTAGCTGTGGCTGCATACAAGACAATGGTCACCCGCCCCGTCGAACTATTGGAGAGGTGTGAATGGTCTCTGTTCATTGGAGGCATGGAAACGCGCGATCCTGTGCACCGGGGGTAGATTGCCAGCCGTCTTTCCCAACGCAGCGCTAATGAAAGCCTTTTGGGGAAGCCCAGCGGTGACCGACAGGAGATTTTTCGTCCCTTTCTCTCCCAATTATCCTGATGGGCCTTCCCGGTGTCAATGAAGGAAACGAGTCGCATAGGTATGAGAAATAAAAGGAACTGCACATGCGAACTCTGCATCTTCGTCAGCGAGTATCCTCCGCTCACGGATGCAGTTCTTTATCATTGGGGATATAGTTTAGCTAAATCAATCTAGTCTTTTCTGCTCCACAATCTACTCCGTAGAGCGTCAACAAATGTATTCTATCGTCGAGTCAGGACCATATGCGGGGTTAGGGTCGTGCATCGATGCGAGGGAATTTCAGCCTCGATTGCGTTATAATCGATCCAGGGGTCATGTGATGGGGCAGGTGATCATGGAGGTTTTAACCAGTGTAACCAGAGAAATACGAGCTGTACGGAGTAATACTGCGTATACTTCGGTATACCAGGTACATACATACTAGTACTTGCTACTCCGTGATCGGGTGGCGTTACTTGAACCCATGGGCCGCTCCTGGACTGGCCATGACTTGTCGCACATATTTTCCGCTCAACTTGTGTTACTGGGCTCTCCTAGCCGAGGAAATTGCCTAGACCAAAATGGAGAGAAAGAGAGAGAAAGAGAGAGAAAAAAAAACAAATAGCTCAGGACTTTTACCCTCCACTGCGACCAAAAGGTTAGATACCAAGGTTAGGTACCAACCTTGAATTCTCCGATTAGATTCTCATGTTGGTGGAAATACTTCCAGCTAGAAAGCTTAGACGCCCAAGAGAGAAGCATGCCGACCAAGATGCGTCGTCCTGGGCGAATGAGGAAGGATACGAGAGTGGAGCCGCGAGTGAAATGAAGAGGCACCTCGTTTCATTATATGCCTCAAGATGGGGCTACAGGCCATCACGTGGCATCGGCGGTCCATGGACCATGGAATGGGACCCCAAAAAAGACTTTCCCATCGATGCCAATCGTGGCCTGTTACAACGGAGCAGCAAGGCCATTCTAGAATTTGACTGCCTAGAAATGCTGGGAGAAATTTGCGGAGGCGAAGCTTTTGCTCAGTGGATCTTCAAAGCTTGGCTTTTCCTTCTTATTCGATGGCTGGTCAGGCAACTTGGCTCTTTGCCCTAGTGTGAAGTGAGACAGGAGACTGCGCCCCCAACAAGAGTTATACCTGTCAATTCATGAACAGAGTTGGGCGAACCAGGTGTCTTAAGGCAGACATTATACATATGGGAAGGAGTCCATCCAGCTAGTGAGTCCGTAGTGTTGATGGGGCGTTGTTTGGGGACAGTGTCATCTCCACCAATCTGGCAGCGTAGGCTACCACATTACCGTCCAAAACCAAATAGTTGTCGGTCAGACTCAGGAGGATCAATTGGGATTTTGCTGACGACTCGCAATGGAAGACTCACTTGGCGACTTGGCGACTGCCCCAGAGCGTAATGGGGGATTTCGACGGGATGGAGAACGACTAGTCACTGTCTTCCTGGACTAGCTCAACTTCCTCTTTCTTTCTTTATCTTCCTTTTGTTTTGCCCTGAACCCTGACAAAAAAGAAAAAGAAAAATAATAAAAAAAAAAAGAGAGAGAGAGATCCATGAGACTCGGGTGATCGATTGGCCTAATTTTTAGCATTGTGTTCGTTCCATCTCACTCTTTTATCCCTCTCTCTCATTGTCTGTCCCGCTTGTATGCTGTCAATCCTTTGTCCACATCGCTGCCAACCAGCCTATATCTTTTCCATTCCCTGACATTTTTCTGCTTCACTCGTGAAACCGGAGGGCTCTTGATCATCTGGTAGCCATCATGGGCTTCCGATATCACCATGAGAAAGCAGTTCTCCATAGCATCACATTGCAGCCGATCTCGCGTCTCGCTCCTTTTTCCGCCCTCATCATTTCCATCGTCCTGGTCGTTCTGTTTCTGATCCGGTTTTATATTTTGGAAGGATTTCTCATCAAACGAATCTATGGCGCTACCTATACAAACCTCAGCGAGCTCAATCGCCGCGGGTTCATTAATCACCATATCGCCGGTCTCACCAAGATCTTAATTCTCATCGTCGCCGCGTACCCGTTCATTATGATCATCCTGGGGAAGTCCTCCTTCCCCACCCCCTACGCACACGGCTCCAAGGTAACAATGGGCGACATGCTGGTGGTGGTAGCCCAGATGTTGATTGGGATGTACGCCTTCGAGCTCATCTATCGTTCGAAGCTCTCCCCCATCGCGGTGCTCCACCACGTCGGAACGATTTTAATCGGCCAATCCGCAATCGCCATCAGCTTAGATCTGGCGCGCGAGCCCGATGCCGATATCGAATTCGTCCTCTGCACCGTATGGGGTAAGTTCATCTCATATCCTTCGATCCCGATGAAGCGATCCCCATCCCAATCCTAATTCCCCTAGGCGCCTTCGACATCATCTCCGAATTCTTCCCGCATTTAGCCATCATCCTCTACCGCGTGTTCCCTCAACGGCACCGTTTCCTCAAGCGGCTCTTCTTACTCTCCTGCATCACCACCGCGATGGGCACCACCTGCGAGACCATCGTGATCTTCTTCCTCTTCGGTTCACTATGGGATCGATGGCAGATTGCCTTCAAGGTCGTCACACCGCTCCTGCACATTGCCTTCTCCGCGGCTCAGATTCACGGCAGCGTGGTGTTTTACCGGATGTACAGACGCCAACAGCGACTTTTGGCAGAGAAGTCGAAGCGGGATCTCGAGCGAGGCGAGAGTCGCGATACGCACGCTGACGTTGAGACCATTGAGGCGAAGCCTTCGACGACCGTTGCCACTATCTAGACTTGATGTCCCGGAATGGCGTAATGTTTGAGGCGTTGGTGTATATAATATGTACTTCTTGTATCGTGGACTTTTGTATGTACATCGTTAGTAATCTCCATCTAGATGTGTGAAAACTCGTTACTCACATTATTCGTCAATTGCGATGGCTGCCTGGAAGATACGGTGGAGGTGTGCTGGATAGTACGCATTAAGTCATAGCTGGTAATCATCTTATTTATGTGGAGCTCATATGATGGGCTGATGAAGCCGAACAGGCGATGGTTAAGCTCTTTGTGAGTGGATCCAGTGGATCAGCTGACGGTGCAAGCTCTCCGCGTCAAATACGGTTTGTAACCCTCTCTCGGTGGTGACCTCTGTTTGTAAATGCGCTATTGATAGCGGAATAATTGTATGTGGCGTGTTGAGGTTGAATTGTTGAAAAGGTTCGTGCACCTCGTGTCTAAAACTGGATCGTGAGGTCGTCGGGTCGTCACCTGATAGGCATGGATCTTAGTGTTTTCATATCAAAAAGCTACTACATTAAATATTGTCAACCAGAAATTGTACTATAAGTTGCACTTTGAAGACTAGAATTATCCGGATGTTTGGGTGGTCGAGTGGTCGTTTTTGGTCAACACATATCATCATTCAATTGCCTGTTCATGTATCAAATGAGCAAAAGGTTGGCTTGCAGCCTATCTATACCGGTCAGCTAACCTTCTGACGATTCATTCTCTTCCTTCTCAGTGGGTCGTTACCTTCGCTGCTAGGTTTCACCGCCTAGTTTCCCACCTCAGTTACAGCGTCAAAAGGAAATTTCTTGTGTTGTACGGAGTACGGAGTAGTGGAATCAAAGTCCTCCGCAAACCGCTCGACCGTCTCATCATCGATTCGCTTCTGAACTTGCTTGTGGTCGGGCGTCTGTTTGAAGACCGTATGAAAGAGCTGAGCGGCAATCTCTTCGTTAGTAAGCTTAAATGGCCGTCATTGAACATTGAAAAGTCAAGGCAGACCCGATGGTCCGACAGCTGCGACGAGTCACACCAACAGCAGTACTGGGTCCAGAGCGTGGACCACTCTGCTTTTCCCCAGGTTCGGAAGGAGAACCGGTCGAACGTTATCTAGTGCCTCTGAGCATGCTATACTCCGTATGGTGGATCGTCAACAGGGCGCGGGTGAAGGGAAGAGCACACAGGAGAACTGAGTCGCAATTCCGCCTTCTCTTCAACCAGCGTCGCCGCCAGCCCTGATTGTGGGACAGGCGCTAAGAATGCACTGACCATACGCCGCTCGTTCTCTGTCACGGTGGTCTGTTTCCTGGGAGGAGTTGGAGACGAGAACATACACACTGTCGGGCTCAGTAATCGAGGAGTGCAAGGATTGGATAAAGGGGTCTTCCCTTGTATAACAGAGAACTCTCCATGCTCGACTACGTGGACGGCTCGTTTCTCAAGCTGCACTGCACCGCAGGATTTCACGGGTACACGAAAATGGGGGCTAAGCAATCCCTTTGAAATGACAGGACAAGAAATCGAGCATATCAGCCACCTCGCCCCTCAAAACCAGCTCCGCTTCACAGTCGGTCATTTCATAGAACCAGTCTTCTAAAATATTACCATCACATCCATCATAGTACATACATTCAGGGAGCCGACCAGTACTCTTATATCATATACATTGTCTATCACCGTCTCTCTGCGCAGTGACCTGCAACAGCACTCAAGGTATTATCTTGCAAATTGAGCACATTTCCGATAACTGACAATCCGAGGTTTTGAAGTATGTGCGAAATGCTTGTGGCCACGACACACTATCGTGGCTGTCCATCGACGTGCGGCAGAACCTCGAGAAGGCTGCACAGATGTATCAAGGCAAGACAGAATGGCGTGGACTGCCCCAATCCTAAGGATACGCCGATGGGTCAATCCACATACCCTGAGCAGTGTCCAAACCATCGGGATGAGGGATACAGTCGCCGTTGACTGTGTGAGAAATAATATTCCCGATGGCAGTTTGCACATCCGCCGCTGAATCAACTTGAGATAGCCAACATTTTTTGATGATTTGTCCACATAGTATACCAGATATATCAGGGAATTCTTTCTGTGTAAAACGTTTTTCCACCTCACTACTAGGAATCTCCTCATAAGGGCTGGTGCCTTGAAAAATCTCGTAAAGAGTCGATCCTAGGGCGAAAAGGTCCGTAGTCACGGTTGGTTGATCTTTCCAATGCCGAGGAAGATAAAATCGGGTCCCTTCACCAGAGGTTGGCTTTGAACCATCTAATGAAGAACCAGAGAAGTCAATAATCTTAATATCAAGAGCGGTATCCAGCAGAAGGTTTCGTGGTTTGATATCACAATGAATAACCCCGTTTTGATGTAAGAGATCGACACCTTCTGCAACTTGATATGCCCACTTCAATTTCAGGCCGGTTGGGATTGAAGTATAAGCCCGAAGATATGTCTTAAGATCACCGTTTTTCATATATTCCAGCACCAGACCTGCTCGGGAATGATCCAGCATCCGAACAAGCCTCTTATGTGGTCCAATACGACGATAGATACTGGCTTCTTTGGCGATATCTAGGATATGATTTTCGATCTCACACCCTGGATATGGTGCCTTGAGTGCCGTTCCATCGTCAAGAAGCTCTACAATCCCGGTAATACCTCCTGAGATAAGTTCTCCTTGAGCATCCCTTGAGCTGGAATAGTCCACATTGGATTTGCTATCATCTGGATGCCCATCGACTGAGTTGAGATGTCCGTCTCCCTGTTGTTAAGACGTTAGGTAACATTTTCGCAGACAGGTCGAAGGTCAAGTACCGTTTCAATAGCTCCCGTAGGAGGCCCACTGATCAAGCGTGGTAGTGAAGACATCCCAGACCATATCCAACTCCCAACAGTGCGACATATCGTCAAAAATAGCTGCATTTGTCTAAGCCAAAGAGTAAATGTCATCCTGAACTTGACACTTGTTGATCGGGAAACATGAAATTTGCAACGACAAGGAGGATGAAGAGTGACAGAGGCAGGGAAGATGAACCCAAGGCCACGGAGTACGTACAGGGAGGAAGGTTCCGTGACGCGTATTGTGTTTGTGGCGCCAATATGGAAATTCTTTGTTACTTCAATCACCAATGCTAGGGACCTTGAATAATACTTCAGATAGATTACAAAGAATGAAGAGATGGAGGAGAGGAACCATCGCTGTCAGGTTCAAGTTCTTTTACTCGGTACTCAATCGCTTCAATCCGAGCAATTGCGAATGAAGTATTTAAAGATTACCCACTCCGTACTGTCAGCCAAAATTACCACTATTGCAATTAGCAGCTGGTCGGTCTACGGTATACGATACAGATTACTCTGTAGATATAAACAGAGACTACGGAGTACTAGGTCCGTACGTTGTACTAGCTATTTCTTACTAGTTTTTAGTGTTCTTAAGGTACAGTACCCAGAACTAGATAAAAGTTAGAAGTAGGACCGAGACACAGTGGAGAACCGAAAGTAATCAACATTGCTGAATTAATACGGCAAACCAAATCTAGCTAACGGTCAACCTGCAATCTTTTACCAAACCATTGGTGTTTTACTCCGTACACTCAGCCACCAATTAAATTTTTTACTTCTATCAAGTTTACAGGTGCTTAGGATTGGCTATTTTTAGGTCTGAGGATAGGATCTCCCTAGCCCGGGCGGCTTGATTAATATCCAATTTAGCCAGATACTTGATCTATGTAGTTAGAAGTAGTATTTAATACGGGCCAGATTCTCTCTGAAAAGGTGGTTTATAAAAAAGATTTCTATACGGTAAGTTACAGCTCAGCGGTGGTAGAACTTCTTGCCAAGAGTCTCTACCAACACTGAGCTTTTATACAGTAGTCTAAATTGAGCGAAGGTTAGCGGTGGTAGAGAATCTCTTGGCAGAACTCAACAATAGTAGAGAATTGATTAATAAAGCTTAACTGTGTGGTAGAACTTTTCATAAACTTTTATTATTAATAAGCTTGACATGAATATTTTATCAATATTGTTGAGTTTTATTAATTTTATATGGATAAAAAAATTATAGAAAAATTAAAAAAATATATAGTATAATAAAGACTATTGATAGTACTCCGTACTAGTAGTAGAATATATATATAATTGTTTTTATAATTTTTATAAATTTCTTTTATTATTCTTTCTGAATAATGATACTAATTTAATTCTTCACTAATATCGTTGATAGATAGTAGATAGTACTGAAAATCGTGGTTCAATTGTGCTGTTTCGCGTGTTGTCAAACTTCTGGGACGATGCGGATAATATCCAGGGGACTGCGCCTTCGTAAACTTCACACCTCAACGTCGTAATGGACAGAGGAGATCCAATTGTTTGCAGGGACCAGTTTGCTGGGACAAAGTTGTTGCAAAGTTGAATCCCAAACCGACCATGACATTGGATCAGTGCTGTGATAGAGCCATATCAAATAATAAGTGTGGAATGAAAAGTCAATGTGGATGTCAGACGATAATAGTATATGCGTTCTCCTAGCCCTGGAATGGACTGACGGGTGTCTCAGCTGACACGCAACCATGTCTCATTGTGATTTCAATGAAGAGTGTATCGCGAAATTGATTAGGGACAGGAAACTAGAGTCCAGTCCGGCTGAGAATCACCGTGGGCGCAGGTGTTATTGGAAATAACATAGCCCAGACCACATGCGTCCCTTGTACGGCACAGTCCGAGAACCCCCGTGGTTATGATTGATGTTCTACCTTCGTTCTGAAGGGCTCTGCGTACACTGTTGATCACGCTTGTTCTAGCTCGTGGGATCGATCTTATTATTCCAATATAATGATATTGACTGGTTCCAGTCGCGAAGCCAGAGATGTTGAAGGGATGGCAGCTCGTGACGGACAAAAGTCCTGGGGTCAAACTTTTGTGGGAGGTTCCTCGTCCCACCCAATCCTTAGTATCAGAAGATCTCTTTCGTTTCGGGGTACGAATAGGTGGTACCCAGTATTTCTGGTGTTCCCTATGAACATGAGAAATCATTTCCCCATGGGCCTGCTTAGAGGCGTAGAGAGACGTCCGTCAGGATCAAAGAGAGTCAGGAAATCAGTCTGCCATAGGCTGGACAACTGAAAAATATACAGCGGGGTATAGGTTTCGATCGATGGAAAGAGGAGCTTATCGTGGTTGATAGCTAATTCTCAATGAATTGGCTCCAGGGCGGCTTGCACGGTTCTACTGTGGACGGGCTGGTTGGTATCGAAGGATTGATCCCGTATTGAGAACAGGATTCATATGAATGGTCCTGGAGTAACCAAGCTCGCTGTGCTTCCTGTACCTCTACCTGAAGGGAGCATCGGTCGACATCTGCCCTTGCTGGTAGTATAGAGATAGAATTCTTTGGATCTCCGGCCATGAGTGAGAATCCTGAGGACTCTGGACAGAGTATTCGGATGAGATAAATCAGTAGAATGCGTTCCAGAGAAATGTCACTTTTCATGACCAGGGAATACTAAGATTCCCACGGTGACTCATTGGCGTGAATTGGGCCTATTCAATGAAGAGATAGAGACGTTGCACGGTTGCATTCCCTGACACTTCACCCTGCCAGTCATTAGCTATTCCTCAGAGGATATCTACTTTACAGAAGTGTATTATGACACTCGTACAAGGGCCTCAGCTTTAGTGCCCTACCTACGAAGCGAAGCTCGGAGATCTGGCAAGTATACTATGGCAACCGCCATCCAGACACATTCAGTCAGGTATTAACTGGCGGACGAGCTAGGGCCGCTCAGCGTAGGAATAATTCCCTTGCGGCGTCAACAGCGCGCAAGGTAGGTGAAGATAACAGTAGTTCACGCTAGCTCTAGAGGTCCACGGTTTTATCTTGACCGATATCTGGAATAAACGGTTAAAAGGAATATGAGGTCCTGAAATTAGCTTATTTTTACATTTCTCCAGCTCGAGATGACAGGATATGCATCTAGAATATTTGGATGGAAGTTAGTATCATTGCGATCTGGTGATTGAATGGACTTCGGATTGGAGGTTCCCTGGAACGCCTTGCTGGAGGGCTTGACACATTGTTGGGGAGGGGTATGAAAGCTAGGGTAAATCTCTGGAAATATAGCTCCAGCATATAAGAGGTGTACAGAAGAAATTGTGTAGCGTAGAACAACGATGCCTAATTCAGATAAGCACCCTGCGTCTCTTCATGAATGACATCGAACAGCGGCTTCGCACTGAAATAGCCCGCCAACGGCGTCCCAACCGTTTTGTATGTGAAGGCAGCATCCGCGTCCTTGACCTTGATTGTCTGTCCTCCTCGTCCTGCCGCTGCCGCATCGGCCAGTAACTGTGTATAGCAGCACTTCTCCAAGCTCACGAACCAGAACACGGTCTCCTCGATCGTCCGACCGACCGTCAGGAGACCATGATTCTGTAGCAGAGCTGCCTTATTGTCACCGAGGGCGGCGGCGATATTCTTGCCTTCTTCTTCGGCGAGAACGACCCCGTTAAATTGGTTGTAGACGACGTGGTCCTGGAGCAGATGTGAGTGACGAGACCCAGTCATGAAAGAAAGCGCGGCACAACTGACATTGTAAAAGGCGCAGGCATCCTGGGTGATGATATCCAACGGCCGACCCAGGGAACAAAAGGTGCGACCGTGTAGACTGTGGCTGTGCGCAGCGCAGTGGACGTCCGGACGAGCGGCGTGGATGGCGGAGTGAATCATGAAGGCGGCGGCGTTGAGCAATCGGCATGGGCCCCCGTCGATGATCTCTCCGGCGTGGTTGACTCGGATCAGGTCGGAGGCTTTGATCTGCGAGAAGGCGACGCCGAAGGGGTTTACCCAGAATGAGGTCGGGTCGACGGGGTCGCGGAGGGTGATGTGGCCGGCCACTCCTGTGCGCATTCCGTCCCTGTTATCGATGCTAGAGATAGCATGGAGGGGTCATAGTCATACCCTCGTCGTATCCATTTTTCCCGAAGATGCGGAAGGCCGCCGCCAGTCGGCCTTTGAGGTATTCGCGCTCTTTCAATTTGTCCTCGAATACGGGGGGCTTCGAGACGACCATCTTCACTTTGGCTTTCTGGGCGCTGGCTTCTTGGATGGACTGTGGGGTGGCGGTGGTTTCGGTTGTGGTGGGGGACGCCATTTTCCTCTTGATCCTTTATGATTGAAGTTCAGAGTAGACTGTGCTGTTGTAGTAGTAGTTGTTGTTGTTGAGGAAGAGGAGATGGAAATGAAGATAAAATGGGTTGCGAATCGGATAAAACGATCAACGATAAACGCGGGGTAACAAGGATTACAGTTACCGGTCAGGCTGTGTCTGTTACCTGGTATTGTGGGGATTCAATACATGCATACATACAGTACGATCAATGAATTCATTTGACAGAGGATATGAGGAGAAAAGGAGAAAAGAAGAAGAAGACCTCAACCTTCAATTTTACAACATGCCCTCTTTCTGGACCACCTGACCCAGTTGATCCATCCAGGATTCCCTCCGCTTACAGCAGATTTCCAAGCCCAAGCTTAACTCGCCGCGAGATTCGTCATCCAACGTCCCTGTCTTGACAGCAACAATCCCTTTACCATTCGGCCGCCAATTCAACGGGGTCCCACAATCCTCGCAAAAATGTTTCGGGACTCGGTCTCCCTCATCACGGGAGGTATCAGTGTAGATCTTGGGAGTCCCACGAGTATACGTGAAGGTGGATTGGGGGACGACGAGGTTGGAGGAGAAAGCGGAGCCTGTGCCCCGTTTGCAGGTCGTGCAGTGGCAGATGGCAATCTGAGAGAGAGATCGTCGTTAGTATTGGTGATGGGGTGCTAAGCTTGAGTACAGTACCTGAGGAGCTGGTGCGCCAGCGGGAAGATCGACACGGTAGGTGATCTTCTGACAGAGGCATCCACCGGTCAATGACTTTGCGGTCATACTGCGTTTTAAATCTTCTTTTCTTTCTTGCAATGGTCTGATCTTTGGCTAGTTTTATACGATCAAGATTGTACGATTGATATACTTCAAACTACGGGTGTGATCGAAGGTGGAAGAAAGAACTAGAAATTCCCAGAAGCACATCGACCCGTCAGCACAGCGATCGTCCTACGGATTAAGGCCAACCGGACGCATAAGGTTTACAAAGGCAGGACTCCCATCGGGATTTGTTCCATCTCCAGCAATGCGTTCCACAGATGATGATCCCCCGCACTGATGTCACGCATGCCTACCATGCTAATAAATGGCCTCAATTCGGGCGCGCATACCGTGCCAGGCGCAGGGAGTTCACCGGTTTGGAAATATCGACGGATTGATCGGCTCACACAGAGAGAGGGGGCTGCTGCCGTGGAATGCTGTCCATGCGAATTACTATGTTTTTCGAGCATGTAAAAAGAATGACAGAAGAGTTCCAGGACTTACTCCTTCCGAATCCTGTTGGAGCACAACCGACCCGGGGAAGATTTGTGACATCTTGTGGGCGCTGTGGTTGGTGAGCGACATGAAACAAGCTACCTCGAGGGAAGTATGAATACGAACCTTCGCAGAGGCGTCACCGGGTCGAGCGTGTTGCTTACAAGGAGCAACGGGTGTGATGTGTGTCCACCGTACGGCCCTGAACAAAACGAATATGGCATTAGCCCAAGCCTTCATGTTCATTATGATCGATGAGGACAGCTTGCCAGGCATCTTCCATTTCGCGGTTACATTCCACCTGACACACTCCAGCGCCAGGGACGCCCAATAGTCTCCAATTGCCGAGCTTTCCGCCTTGCGTTCGTACCAATATTGCTTCAGCTCTGCTTGGTTCATCCGGGCCAAGCGGTCCGCGTCTGCACAAAAGATTGCCGTACTGGCGTATAATTCATTCTCGCTCGGGACCTGACATTGTGCAGACCACGGGCCCGCACCCTCACAGTCGAGGGATGGACAAGATGGAGAGCGTAAACGGTGTTTAGCGTCAGCCATGGCAGACGCATTGCCTTGGGCCAGCCCGTTGACATACTGCGCCAGGAGAGGAAACGTATGCAGCGGCTGGTATAGAGCAACGCGCTGGGCGATTTTCAGATCGGTCCAGGTCACGAGTTCTGGGCCACGCATGGACGTCGCCGTGACTGGCAGCGACGCATTATAGAGCGCGCTTTCCACTGCAAGGTAGGCCTTCTTGATGGCGGACGGCCCACCACCAACGTAACAAGGGCAGTCTGCGGCCGCCTGGTCACAGTAGAAAGTAAATCGGTCGAAGACGGCATCGGCATCGACCACGCCACTATATCCGCCCGGCCTGCCACTTCCGTAGTACACGTCAAGATCGACGACAGCATCTAGCACGATGCGGTGGATGCGATCCGGGAACATAGTAGCGAACGTGGATCCTAATACGGTACCGTAGGAACGGCCCCAATACAGAAGCTTCTCTTGGCCGCGTTTCCACGCCGTCCGCCGGACAATCGACTGCTGCGGATCACATCCCAATAGACGGTCATGCCGCTGTTGTTCCACCTGGCCTTGTTTCTCCCGCCATTCCGCATGTCGTTCCATAATCTCCAGCAGGTCGCGAGCCACCGGGGGTGTGTTCAGATGCTCTCCCAGAGCCTCTTGTGTCCCCGGCGCGGTGGAGAGTCTGCTAGAGCATCCCGTGTTGAGGGCAACGCTCCTCTGCCAACTGCGCAGAAAGGAACCCTCGGAGCTACCCAGCATACCCTCCGCCTGGGTTTGGAGTTCCCAGTTCTTCTGAGCAAAGATACTGGGAAAGCAACTGAATCCCGGGGTGGTATTATTCACGCCTCGTGGATCAAATCCAACGATGTCAAAGTATCGATCGGAGGTTTCCTCTTCCACTATTGTTGGATCCGTTTCCGCGTCCACAATGGTCTGCAGAGTGCGTCCAATGCGAAGTACCTGTGATATCCCGGAGCCTCCAGGTCCACCTAAGCTTGGGGTTACGAGATGTTCCTGAATATCATTGAGCCATACATACCGGGGTTGATGAGAATTGCGCCACCATATCGAGAATCGGTCACAGGAACCTTCGCTGGCAAGCGAGTGATGGCGATGGCGACGCGACGGCCTTGCCCATCCGAACGGTGATAGTCCATCGGCACTTCCAGGCGTGCGCATTGGAATCCGCCGAAGCAGTCTTGGTACTGCAGCGAGGAAGACGGCGTGATCTGCTCGAATGAACCTTTCACTCTGGTGTTGTGGGGGCCAAATTCGCCCTACCTTGCTCCACGTGAACTCCGTTTCTGTTACATCGATCGTGTCGGCGTTGGCCGAGGGAGCCATCCACCACCAAGGGAGGGCTATCACCATCAACGCCAACATGATCGAACGGAGTGTCTTCCTCCACAAGAACTCCGTGGAAAATTGTGGGAAGTAGCCTGCATCTTGACGGTCTGTCACCTGGAGAGATTGCTGTTTCTTCATTTTTCTGGGATTCATTTGTACATACACCTTTACGATGGCTGCCGTTGAACCTCGTTAAACAGCAATATAAATCAAGTCCCCATCATTTCGACGCCGAATGAGAACCGGGTGCTTTGAAATGATAAGAAGTCGATAGGTCACGGTGGGAGGGATCAAAAGATCAGGTGGACTCTGGCCGATAACATGGATAAACCTCATTAAGATACTGGACTCCCACTTTGATTCGTCTGTTGATCCTCCCTCAATGCTACGTTGCGTCCATCATACCAGGTCATTGGGAGATATTCTGGTAAACTATAAATAAAAGATGTAGTACACATGCTTCGTGCTCATAAACATGGATAGATACATACATAGTGAAACCGTTTATTGGACTCGGTCCCCCATTGAACGATCACGAGACTTGGGATGACGGCAAAGGAGGTACACCCGAGATGGACTTCTTGACTCCAGCCTTGCCAGCAGGTCGATTTGCTTCCCGTAGCTACTGCGACGAATCGATGGGTCATTCGCTGCTTCCACTCGCAGCTCATCGAGCATGCCATGCCAAAATTTCGCAATTCGGTCTTCGTCCGTCAAAGATCTCACCATCCCGGTCTCCAATAAGGCGAGGTAGGTTGTGAAATCGCGCAAACTTTCGTCCCGGTGTTGCCTCGCATCTCTGAACTGCCGATCGGCAAGGTTTGGGCTATCGGGTATCTTGATCTGTCTGATCATGAACGCGCAGAAGGCGTCCCATGTTTGCGTGCCTCCAATGGATTCGCTATGTGCTGTCCATCTCGAGAGGATATAATCGGATAAACGTCTCTTCGCCTCGGTGATTTTCTCCGCATCCGAACTAAAACGGTCCGGGTATTGCGTGAAGTGCGATCGCAGAGAGCACATCCAACTGTTATAGGAATTACGATATCGCCCGTCGTACTCGATCTGCACGGAACGTTCCGGTGTATTCTTCTTACTCCCTTCGGATGCGTTGCTGTGGCCTTGGAAGATTTGGTGGCGAACGCGGTTGGCTACCGAGTGCGACCTTTTGATGCCTCGGACTGACGTCTCAGACACCTTCTGATCTTCTTGGATATCAGGGACAGTTGGATGGGATACATTGTGCGGGGGAAATCCAGTCGAAAGTTGGATAAGAGTTGTCGCGTCGAGACGTTGTTGCGCTTCGCTGAGCAGCTGCTTTTCCCGTGCCAGTTCGCTGCGTAGCTCTAGTAAGATGCGTTCGTTTCGCACTCGCTTCAATTCCTTCTGGATTTCGAGAATCTCTGCTTCCATGGAACTCGAGGCCATGACGCGTCCGCGATGCGCTCAACGGTCACAGGTGCGGTGGATAGACGCGGTCCCAGGGGGCGCCAAGCGGGTTGTGGAAGAGGGATGGAGCAACTTCATCGCGATAGGAACACATGCATATGTGGTATAGAAATCCAAGTTGTGTTGGTCCCCATGTGCTCTGCTCGTCGTATTCACTCGCTCGGTCGCAATGTGCAGTGTCACGTGGTCCCAGCGGGTCGCCTTTCCACTTTGGGATCAATAAGGTACCGTCGCTGGAAACACACTTGGAGGTACGGAGTACTCGAGTCCTGTTGAGGCTGCACCTCCTCCAGTCCATATGTACTACCTCAGTACTTGATGCAAGTCTCCCACGTAGCACAATGACCTCTTCATGCTGCTGTGACGGATAATTTTCCATGTCGGACATATTCGGAGTCAGAGGATACTACACTACTATGTATTAAGTAGCTGATTGACTAGTGATCTGTATCCATCCATGGATCCCATCACCATTTTCTCCTTCTAGTCTAGTAGGATCGGATGAATCCTGGGGGGGTTCATGTTTAGAAAGCCTTGGAGATTATTTGAAAAATGAAGAAAGAAAATCCTGAAGGAAATTGGGGGGGGAACCAGAAAGAAAGAAAGAAAGAGACCTTTCAGGGATAGGGCTCACTGCTTACTCTAACCCTTGGACCTTCGCCGTAGAGTCCACCAGAAACGGTAACTCAGTCGTACTCTACTACGTATGGACCTTCAAGGACTCCTCCTACTTACTACTACCAAGTTACTCTGCTCAACCGACAGGTCCGATATTCGCAATGGCAGCCCAAACCCCAGCTTGGAGCCGAACTTCCCGCCAATGACACGAACAGCTGTCGGTAGAATGACTATTTTACATTTATATTTATCAGAAGATTCACGTCGATCCGGATGGGATCGACAGTACTTCTAGTGGCCAAGCGGAGGGATTGGCAACCCCTCACTGATGAACTACTTAATTCAAGTATAGTACTTCGTGCTTTAGGTACTTATTTCCAGTTTACTACTAACCTTAGGAGGACTCGAGCTTCCTAATCTCGCCGTGTCGATCATTCAGTCAACTGACTGCGTAAACCCTGCTTTAATTCCAGTTCTTCATACCTGCATTCATCAACCTAATCAACCACCATCGCCCTCTTTCACATCCCCCCATTCTCTCTCTCTTTTTTTCTCTCTATCTGAACTGTTCCCCTCCATCGTTCGCTGCGACTTGAAACCTCCTGCTCGGTAGCGATGAGGATGCGGTTATACTAGTTATCGATCCGACAAAATTTGAAGTCGCCCGTCTACCGCTGGGATTCCATGGGGGTCATCGTTGTCAACATGTTGACCGCTTGGAGGCGGTTCTTTCATCCGTTGAGGAGCGAAAGTTCCTCCGGTTCCTCCACGCCATACGACGAGAAATACGGTGAGCTAGAAATCAATGGGACAGAGTCGGTTCCATCAAAACCAACGGGTGCCGTCAAAATCGAAGCTGTCGAAGCGGTTGGCGGCCGGAAGGGAAGATATCTCCTTTACATCGGGTATGTACTATACTAAACTACTTGCTACAACATCGCAGCTCCGAATATACTAACCGCAAAATCGGTCAGCTTGGCCATGGTGATGATCATCTTGTAAGTCCTGCGACCTTCTCCAATCGACATCCCATAGCTCTTACATCGAATCTAGTGAACTGGACAACTCCACTGTGGGAACATACCGCAATTTCGCCACGTCCGACTTCAAGCATCTGTCCGTGTTGGCCACGTTGAACACGGCGGCCAGCATCATCACTGCAATAAGCAAACCACCTATTGCCAAAGTTTCTGACGTCTTGGGACGGGCCGAGGCATACATCTTTACCATCACATGCTACATCCTCTCGTACATCCTCTGCGCGTCGTCGAAAACGTTCAACATTTATGCAGGAGGTTACGTATTTTACTCCGTCGGTCAGGCTGGCACGGCCATCCTGAACTCCACCGTCGCATCAGATATCTCTTCCATGCGCTGGCGAGGCTTTATCTACAATGTCCTCTACATCCCCTTTCTGATTACGCCATGGGTATCCGCATTCATGGTCGACAGCGTCGTTCACGGCATTGGGTGGCGCTGGGGGATCGGCATGTTTGCCATCCTGATGCCCTTTTGCGCCAGCTTCATCATCATCACCCTCCTCGTTTTCGAACGACGAGCCAAACGGTCTGGACTCATCCTCACCGAGGGACTAACGCTCTGGACGTTCTGCTCGCGAATCGACCTCGGTGGCATTATTCTTCTCAGTGGCGGCTTTGCCTTGGTGCTTATCCCGATTACTCTGGCCGCCACAGCGTCCGATTGCTGGAAGACGCCGTGGGTGGACGCCTTGATTGCGCTCGGTGCGATCGCTCTGGCCTGTTTGTATCCGTACGAAAAGTATGTCGCCCGACATCCTGTGGTCCCCACCCACTACTTCCGTACCATGTCCGTCGTGGTGGCAGTAGCCTTGGCCTGTATCGACAATATCGGATTCGGGACGACGCAGACCTACCTCTACATCTGGTCCATGGTGTCGCACGATTTCTCGCCCCGCAATGCGCAGTTTCTCAACTACACCAACAGCGTCATGCAAGCCCTGGTCGGGATGGGTACCGGACTGCTCATGTATCGGCTGCGGTCGTACAAGTGGATCGGGGTCGTCGGCGCTGCCATTCGAATGGTCGGGTACGGAGTGATGGTCCGTCTGCGAACAAACGAAAGCTCCGTCGCCGAACTCTTTATCGTCCAGCTGATCCAGGGTACCGGCAGCGGCATGATTGAAACGATTGTCATTGTCGCGGCGCAAATCTCCGTGTCCCATGCCGAATTGGCGCAGGTGACGTCGCTGATTCTCCTGGGCTCCTTCTTGGGCAATGGAATCGGCTCTGCGATCGCGGGCGCCATTTACTCCAACAAATTGCGGGACCGGCTGCATTTTCATCTGGGACACAGCGTGAATGAGATGACTGTGGTCCAGCTGTACAATTCGATCACTGGGACGCTGCCGCGTTGGGGGACGCCGGAGCGCACTGCGGTGAACCAAGCTGTAAGTCCAATTCCATCGATTTTCCAGCGTCGAGCATCACTGCTAACGGTCGCCCAGTATTCAGATGTGATGGGGTATGTCGGTTGCTCTGACCCCACGGTGCATGGCTAACCATGGTAGATACATCACCATCGCCGCTCTGGCGTTTTCTGCTCCCGTCGTGATCCTCTCTGTGTTGCTGCCCAACAAGAGGCTCGGGTACGTGCATCCCCGGGGCTTCATTTCGGAGACTTTCGCTAACCCAGCTGCAGCGACGGACATAACCTAGTCCAAGAGAACCAACGACACAACTCACGATCTTCCGACGAAACCCTAGTGGATGAAACTCCCGGCGCACGATAAATCCCGGGCCGACTTTTCATGTTAAATCTTGACGAAGGCTATGCAGTAAACGTATGTATGTACATATGAAATTATATACTCTGGATTCCTAGCGAAAACACTTCTTTTTCTCCTCTCCAGTTCTGTTTTGAAAGAGACAAACAACATCAGATCTTCCCAGGCGATCCAAGCACACAAAAGAACTTCTTCTCGGGCGTGCCGTCCAGAGCATTCTTGACCAAATTCCATACATTCAAATCATACGCCTCCCCAATATGGCCCACGGGGTCCAAGGGACAGAAATCCTGCACGTAAATATTATTCACACCGTCCTCGCGCACCCACGACGTCTCATGCGGTGTCACCATCTCATCGCCGCGGGAGACAATCACCGTCAGCGTATTTCCCTTCTGCACGATCGGCTGGCCGTCGTTCAACCTCGCTACGGCCGCCCCCCCGGGCGTCAACTCATCGCACGCCGGACAGCCAAACGTCCTCAACACATTCCCGCCCGCGTCCCGGGATGCCTGTCCGAATGCATCCGCGAGACGGTACAATCCGCCGAAATCGGTCCCCCGTGTGGGCGGTGCAATCGCCACCACTTTGTCGAGCAGGTCCGACACGCCCTGGAATTTGGGGACGTAGAGCGATTGGAAGGCGCCTTCGGAGTGGCCGACCAGGTCGATTTTCGGGGCCCCGGTGTGTTCGGCGACGGTGCGGAGGTACGCGGCGATCTCGGCGGAGGAGTCGATGATCGGGCGGAGACCGCCGAGCAGGGGGAAGCCGTCGTAGGCGCCGTAGGTTTGCGCGTAGGTGCAGTAGCCTTGGGATTGCAGCCAGGATTGGAGGAAATTCAGATCTTCGTCGGAGGTGGCGCCGAGGCCGTGGAGGAGGACGAGGGGGTTTGGATGTTCCGTCGTCAGTTTACAGGCGAAATCATTCACAGTAGATGCCCGGGTGGGTGTGAAGGCTACCAGCGGGAGGAGGGAATGCATCTTCATTTTGCCGGTTCTGATATTATGAATGTGGATGTGAATGTACTATACGCATGAGGGAATTCCACACCGATTCCAGGAACCATTTATATTGAAGTGTTCGACCAACCTCTTCAGCTCCTGTGGACCCAGACGGGTCGTATAGATGATGAATCATCTTTAGGAACCATTCAGCTTCATTTGCTCCGGTGCAGTTTCCACTGCCCCCGATTTATCCAAACTCAATCCTATAAACTATAGATTAGGGCTGCCGCTAATCCACACTATTGGAGTTTGGAGTTTGTTTCTCTTCTTCTCTACATCGCATTGGCTAGCTACGGGTGGGATATGCAAGAAACCTCAGCAATAGTGCCTCACCTGTCAGCTGCCATGCTATTTGAGTTAATACTTTCTGGTGATCAGTCTGGGTGAAGGGGCCAATTCATCGCAATCACATAGAAGCTCCTAGTATTAAGAATTCACATAACAGATTTCATTCAGTGATCGTCAGTACTATATAGGTGTCCTTCTTCTCTGTCTCAAACCCCATTCCTCCATCAGATTTTCTCACATCACAACGATATGATATCGTGACTTTTGGTATATATCCTAGTGGCAGCATAATCCGATCAGGGCAAGACCTTGGTGTCAACTGGCATTGTGGTCGAGTGCTTAAGATATACTGTCCACCATCGACCTCCGTACGAAGTGTTGTATCTGGAGGTCTTTTTCAATGATCCCTTGACTTGGGAAACCACCAGTGTTCGCGACAAATGTCCTCGATCTCATCTGACTCTTGACGTTCGTCGTTGAAGAGATGCCGACACTCCAGCCGTCGTATGCGAAGGGTGGTTCGCGGCTGTTATATGGATCTGTAAGTCTCCTCCCTTCTTCGACTCTCGCGGTTATGCTGATGGCTTCGCAGACTAATCTTTTACTTAGTATAGCAGTGGTGGGCGCCGCTCGTGGTACTGTGTAGGAGCCCTCCGATCCTCCCCTGTCCCGATGTTGCAAGCGTCTTGCCGCGTCGTTCCCTTCCGGTATCGAAGGATGGGAATTTCGCGATCCTGCCACCGGCAAGCCTGTTCCGAGGACTGCTCGCGTTGTGTCGAGGATTCCTGTCCACCCTAGGGGAGTATAGAATAGGCCTGTGCAGACTACCACCGCACCGCAGGTGTCGCGGACTGGGCTTCAGCCCAGTTCTGTGAACTTCCAATACGTCTGCACGATCGAAAGCTCCAATATCGGGATCAATGGCAAGGTCATCATGGTGATAATCGACCTGATTGACCTTGATCCCCTTCAATCGACTACTGAGAACATATAGATAAGCTGGTCAACATATTCATGAACGATTTGAAAAATCCATTGGTGGGAGCAGTGGTATCCTACCCACCCGACGAAGGTCTTTCTACAGCTACAAGACTACTGATCGACCGAGCCACGTCCCAGACTATCCTACCGCTCCATCCTCATCCCTGCGAGCCAGTATAAATACATCACAATATCGGGTTACGCCTGGATATATGAGCATGAGTATAAGATCGATAATGTGTTCAAGCTCACCGACACTAAGCTAGTCACACTTCCTATTTACATGCTACGGATCGCTGGTATAGTATTTCGGCAACTACCATACTGACCCATACTCGAATTTCAGCGTGTTCTGGGACGACCACCTATACCCCCCGAAGGGAATATTCGACTCGGACCCGCTGAGCTGCTGCTTATAACAGGGACAGCTAGTTTCTAGTAGTATACGGGTATACGGGAGCATATCGTCGGGGATATATAAGACTTCCATTCCATTAGGGAAATACGTATATCGATTTACTACTACATTAAGAATAAATAATGGCACTTCCCCGAGAAGGATCCATAGAGCCTAGCAGCGTTGAAAAAGTTGCTTACCACGCATGCCCCACACTCGAAGGGAAGGGAAGCAAATAACTCTGCCATCAGTTCATTTCAAGTTTCTTGAGAAATTGATCCTTGAGTCCATTCAAGTTCTTCTCAGTGGCTTCCTGCGTGACATTTATATCCGCAGTGGCAAGCACGGCGTGAGGCTTTTTCCTTGCCATGTCACTGATCGATTTATTCGCGGCGTTTGAGTTTGCTTCAAGCTTGAGTCGTAAAATGTTTGGTTGATTATGAACAGGTTCGCCCTTATCAATCCGGACTCCGTACTTCTCGTCTTTCTTCGGATCTTTTGGAGGGTAAACGCGGGAACCTGCACCTTCCAAGGAAGGATTCAAGACACGCTTCAGAGCACTCTTGCTCTTGAGGATATCACTGAACATGACATCCAGAGCTTTCTTGATCGAGTTGGCCATGGTTTA
The DNA here is from genome assembly GCA_009193565.1 of Aspergillus coremiiformis. Classification (NCBI taxonomy): domain Eukaryota; kingdom Fungi; phylum Ascomycota; class Eurotiomycetes; order Eurotiales; family Aspergillaceae; genus Aspergillus; species Aspergillus coremiiformis. The sequence goes on along the minus strand of ML739034.1, from coordinate 55,006 downwards.
CTACGGCTGCAGCCTTAGTTGGAATGTAGTTGAGGAACGTTGTGGAAAGGGAATGCTCACAGTTTGGAATGCAGTAATTCAAATCTGACAGCCGTAGCACCAAGTACTATATGTATAGCGAAGCCAATGACGGCCGTGTGAAGCAGTGACTCCCTTCAAAGACAAGAAAATAGATAGATAGATAGATAGATACTATATATATATATATATATGACATCTAAGTGATATGTAAGAACCGTTGCTAGACTAAAGCCGCTCTTCTCCTGGGGGTGGGGTTGAGGTCCAATTTTATGCGATCTATAGGACTAGACAACTCCAAACAAAGAAAGGTGTCACCATGCGCATTTTGAGCAGATGAATCCTACGAAGATTGAAAGTCCAAAAAATGAACAGAGGCACCCGTGACTGGAATGTCGAGAAGAATTGACTTCATTGGTGATATGTTGCCAACCTTGGACATGCAAGGTAGGACATGGAAGACAACGGGATGGCGAGAAGGCGCCTATAGAGGATTGATCGTTGGTTAAGAGGAAAAAGATTAGTACTCCACCAGTAGTAGTATGTAGCTACCACTACCGTAGTACTACTATACTAGTACTATGGTATGATCTACGGAGTATTCCGTAGATACGGCCAGGCAGCTGGTTCAGTCTCTTCCAATGGGTCATTTCGTGGTACTACCTACCTAAGGTATTACCCGTGTCAGCGGTCGAATCATGTAAAAACTGCATCCAGGGAGACTGCAGCCTGGCAATGCCCGTCCAGATAGTCTTGAAAGGTATTGAGGCTACCTTAGAGTTGTCCAATGGTTTGATCTTTCGGGAGGCATGGGCCATAAGATCACCGGGAAGGGAATGGAGGATGTACTACCAGTACGATATGTATGTATGGCAGTATATACGGCCCTTCGTAACGGGCCCTCTAGGTAATTAGTAGTCTCAGAGTAGTACGATCGAATAGCAGCCTGGAGGTTCTTTACTAGAGCCATACTAGTATGCCTTGGTTTCATTGAAGTTCTTGATTTATCTTCCAGTCCGTACTGCTATACTCCGTCGTGGCTAACAATATGCCCGGGGATCACCTGGCTTAGCGTTGATTACTAAGAGGATATCAAACCTCCCCTTTCAAGTGATTCCATCTTTTGAATCTTTCAAGAGTTCCCCCTGAACTGCCACGGTTCTTACAGCGTGTATTCTTGAGAGATGTTTTCTTTCATTCGCAGAAATATAAGACTCGGCACTGTCCTCTCCCTCAATTTTAGAGGACTAAAGGCGAGGAATTCTAGAGGATCTCGCGGCATGGGTCTGGTTGGCCCACGCTCATTATCAACGGCCACTGAATCTCTTACAGACGGTCTGCTAAACTCTGTATTTCAGTATACCTCAGGAAGGTGGCTGTGGGACGAAGAAAAACAACTCGCCGCTCGCTATGTGAAATTTGATGTGGACGCTCTCTGCAGTATCGCGGCACAGTCCGTGGGCTCGACATCTTGCACCCATGCCACGAAGCTTACGGAGGGCAATTTCAACAAAGTGTTGCTTCTGACGATGAATGACGGGAAAGAAGTGATCGCAAAAGTCCCCAATCCCAATGCAGGCCACCCCCACTTCACCACGGCCAGTGAGGTGGCAACCATGCAGTTTGTATATACAAACCATCCTTCTCTGCGCTCTGTCGATGTCACTCAGGGTTGACCACTCTTGTTAGGTGAGAGACTCTCTACACATTCCTGCTCCAAGGGTGTTCGCTTGGTGTTCTAAAGCGAGCGAGTCCCCGGTTGGTGCCGAATACATTATCATGGAGAAAGTGCCCGGGGTGCAGCTTTCCCAACTTTGGACGGAGATGCATCAGCTGAAAAAGTCACAGATCGTGACACAACTGGTCCAGTTTGACCAGGCTTTGGCATCGAATCCTTTTTCAGAATACGGAAGCTTATATTATACCGACCATGAAGCGAGAAGTGACAGTTTCGTCGTGGGTCCAACCACCAATCGAAAATACTATGATGACGGGCGTAGAGCCCTTGGTCTAGACCGTGGCCCTTGTGAGTACGTCGGACCTGCGAGTCAATAGCCCGAATTAATGTGACATAGGGAGATCGGCGGAGGAATATCTTGTCGCCGCTGCGCAACGCGAGAAAGAATCAATCGTTCATCTAGGTGCCTCTCCACGGCTACACGGCCTTTTCAAAGGGCCTGGGCAGTACCAGCCATCTACAGCAACGAAACATCGAGCATTAGATGGCTACATACGAGTATCCAAATACTTACTACCCAAGAACTTGGCAACACACAAACCGGTCCTCTGGCATCCGGATCTCCACACAGACAACATTTTCGTGGACCCAGAGGAGCCGACAAGAATTACCGGTGTCATCGACTGGCAAGCGGCGCATATCGCTCCGCTGTTCCTTCAAGTCCGCCGTCCTGCCCTCCTTGACTTCGACGGCCCTATTCCGGAAAGCCTCAAGTTACCGGTGCTGCCAGAGAATTTCGAAGCTTTGAGTGCCGAGGAAAAACTGCAAGCCAAAAGGCTCAATGTGGAGCAGGTACTCTATGTGTTTTACGAGATTGAATTATTAATACAATGCCGAGATGCTGGTAATGCCTTACGTTTACGGGACACGCTTGGGAGCCAGATCTCTGGACTCGCGGGGTCCCTGTTCACTGACGGCGAGCCTATTGTGCTGGGTTACCTGATGCAAGTAGTAGACCGATGGGCGGAGATAGTTGGTCAAGACCCTGAAGGACGGCCGCTCATACCATGTCCGATCAGCTTCACGGCGGAAGAGAGATCTCAGCAGAGGGAGGATCAGGTAAAATGGGAGGAGGGCGTGGTGCTGATGGATGAGCTCCTTCAAAAAATCGGTGCTTATACTGGCTGGGACGGGTTCGTCAGCCATGCAGACTATGAGACCATGAAGCGGCGAGTGTTGGATGCCGAGGAATGCTTTTTGCGGCAGATGGCCACCGATGATGAACGGTCACTTTGGTCCAAAGCCTGGCCATTTCCCGTATCGTCTTGAACAGTGCTGTTGAACCTGGCCGAGTCAATGTATGTTCTGATATTGATACCATTTAACGAGCCTAGTATTCATCAAATTGGGGATGTGGTTTAGTGGTATAATGTTCGCTTAGCATGTGAAAGGTCCGGGGTTCAATTCCCCGCATCTCCATCTTTTTTGCCTACTGCTGTTCCAGCATCTCTGGGTATGTGGTATATCCGCAGTCCACCGACCTGAACCACATCTGATTTTTATTATCTTAGATAATCTCCTGCTGACTGTGAGACCTGCATATACGTAAGGTGTCTAACGTTTCTCGAACTGGAGTCCGAATTGAACGAGATGGAATTGCCATAAGATCATGTTGCAGTCAAGAGTCGTTCCTTTGTTATATCTTTTGTTTCCGAGGATGAAGATCAATGGCTTATTGTCATGGATCGGTAGAAATTCATATGAACTTGATATATTCCCGGGGATCTGGGAGGTAGTGGTTGGAAGTAGTCTGAAAGTCCAGAGCTAGTATGCTTATACGGAGTATTATGGACTGATTCATGTTGGGAGAGTATGGAGTACCATGGATCCAGAGTGGATGGCGAAGGACGAGAGAAGGATCCACTCGCAAGCTTAACTTCAATGGAACCCAGCGGGTTGGAACGTCGGCGCTTCGGCGTTAGTCAAAAGACGAGATACGGGGTCTTTTGATACATCATATTAGGACGGGTGGACGAGAAAATCTCTGAAGTTTGAACCGCCGCTAAAATATCAATTCGGGGAGAGGCAAATACAAATACAACCATGGAAGTGGACGTGGATTCATTGAAACGCATGGGTGCTTAATTTGAGTTTGCCGCGCTAATCCCAAGCGGGATACCCGTTGACTGAACGTTCCGCTGAGTCAGCGGAGATGCTCGGATTTTGCAACTCATTGGAGTGCACCGATTGGCCAATTAGCCGATCGATCGCTGACTCATCGGAAGGAAAAACTCACAATTGCCCGATCGGTACGGAGTATCTGGACCGCCGATGGCCGACACCAACACCAACAATCTACTAGTCTAGCTATAGTATGTACGGAGTATCTAACCAACCGACTATTCAATACGAATATTCCAAATTAACAAATGAGCCACCTGGCATGAGAGAAGCCGCGCCGCTGGCTGACTGATGCGCAATTTCTGAATGAAATGACTGAGTGAGCTTGAACTCTCCCCCCTCATTCGTTGATTGGTTTTGGCAGCGCAAAACTCGTCGGAAATAACCCCCGGGCTTTAAGCCCCACCGCTACACAAGTTGACAGAGGTCCCTAAATATGGGTCTTCTGGTCCCTGGAACCACTATTGAATATTCGTGGCAAGTGGGTCGTTCGAATTTGAACTTTTGAAGTCGGCGCCAGCTTAGTTTCAGGCAGTCCCACACGAGAGCATGATGCTTATATACTTGTTGACCTGCCCATCCCCAAGAGGGAAGATTCTTTTTTCAAGTCAAGTTCAGCTTCACCGCCGAAAATCATCTTCTAGCTCGATTGCGGTCCAGCCTTCCCTCACGCCATGGAGGTTCAGGACCATTCCCCGTATTCGAAGGCCCCGCCTTCGGATAACAGAGAGGATACCGACAGTACAGCGACGGTCATGGGCGATGAGCCTGCGCCTCCCCGCCGGCCGGACGTGAGCCGGGCTGAAGATTGGAGCCTGATGCCCCAAGTCAAACAGCACCGCGAACGAGACGTGGCGTCCGGTTTCAAAAGTCGTGAACTGGGGGTTACGTGGAAGGACCTGAGCGTGGAAGTCGTGAGCGCCGAGGCCGCCGTCAACGAAAACTTTCTATCCCAGTTCAACATTCCCCAGAAGATCAAAGATGGTCGGAACAAACAGCCCCTCCGGTCAATCCTTCAGAACAGCCACGGCTGCGTGAAGCCCGGAGAGATGCTTCTTGTGTTAGGCCGGCCTGGTTCAGGTTGCACAACCCTACTCAAGATGCTTGCCAATCGACGACTGGGATATCGATCAGTGGAGGGTGATGTCCGCTTTGGCTCGCTCACTCATAAGGAAGCCGGCCGGTATCACGGCCAAATCGTTATGAACACCGAAGAAGAACTGTTCTTCCCCACACTGACAGTAGGCCAGACCATGGACTTTGCAACTCAGCTTAAGATTCCGTTTAACCTACCCAAGGGGGTGGAGTCGGCGGAAGCGTATCGTCTGGAAATGAAGAATTTCTTGCTGGAGGCAATGGGAATTTCGCACACCAACGATACCAAGGTTGGTAACGAGTATGTTCGAGGTGTTTCCGGTGGTGAGCGTAAACGTGTCTCAATCATAGAATGCATGGCCTCTCGTGGCTCAGTATTCTGCTGGGATAACAGTACACGTGGTTTGGACGCCAGCACGGCTCTGGAGTGGACCAAGGCCATTCGAGCCATGACAGATGTCATGGGCTTGTCGACCATTGTAACGCTCTACCAGGCGGGCAACGGAATCTACGACTTATTCGATAAGGTGCTGGTCCTGGATGAAGGAAAACAGATTTACTATGGCCCCATGTCCCAGGCAAGGCCCTTTATGGAAGACCTGGGGTTCATCTGCCGCGAGGGATCCAATGTGGCAGATTTCTTGACTGGCGTGACCGTCCCCACCGAACGCAAAATCCGACCCGGATACGAAAGTCGGTTCCCCCGTAATGCAGACATGTTGCTTGCGGAATATGAAAAGTCTCCCATTCGGGCCCAAATGAGGATAGAATACGATTACCCCGACTCGGACCTCGCCCGGGAACGCACCGAGAACTTCCAGATTGCAATTTCACAGGAGAAAAGCAAGAAGCTGCCGAAGGACAGTCCTATGACGGTCGATTTTGTTGGACAGGTGAAGACCTGTATTGCTCGTCAGTATCAGATCCTCTGGGGTGATAAAGCTACCTTTATCATCAAGCAGGTGTCGACCTTGGTCCAAGCCTTGATCGCAGGGTCCCTCTTCTACAATGCGCCGAACAATTCCGGCGGTTTGTTTGTCAAGTCCGGTGCACTTTTCTTCTCACTGCTGTATAATAGTTTGCTGTCCATGTCCGAAGTGACCGAGTCCTTCAGTGGGCGACCAGTCCTGGTCAAACACAAAGGATTTGGTTTCTTCCACCCCGCTGCGTTCTGTATCGCTCAGATCACAGCCGATATTCCCGTTCTCTTGTTCCAGATCACCATCTTTTCCGTTGTAGTTTATTTCATGGTGGGCCTCACCATGACTGCATCGGGTTTCTTCACCTATTGGATCTTGGTTTTCACTGTGACAATGGTAAGCACACGGCCCCCAAGTTACCCATCCATATCGGAAGTTCAGCGATGAGCTAACTGAATCCCATTATAAAGGTTATGACCGCATTATTCCGTGCGGTTGGGGCACTCTTCACAACGTTCGATGGCGCATCTAAGGTCTCCGGTTTCCTCATCTCAGCTTTGATTATGTATGCGGGTTACATGATTACCAAACCGCAGATGCATCCTTGGTTTGGCTGGATCTACTGGCTCAACCCTCTTGCATATGGTTTCGACGCCCTCCTGTCCAGCGAGTTTCACAATAAGACCATTCCCTGCGTGGGCAACAACCTCATTCCTACTGGGCCTGGGTATGAAAACGTCGCCAGCCATCAATCTTGCGCGGGGGTCGGTGGTGCGATCCAAGGCAACACGTATGTGACGGGCGAACAGTACCTCGGCTCCTTGTCCTACAGCCACAACCATGTCTGGCGCAACTTCGGTATCCTCTGGGCATGGTGGGTTCTATTTGTGACTTTGACCATCATTGCCACATCCCGGTGGAAGGCTGCGTCAGAAAGCGGTAACACTCTGTTGATCCCGCGCGAGCGATTGGATAAGCACCAACAAAATGCCCGCTTCGATGAAGAGTCTCAGGTAAACGAAAAAGAGAAGAAACAGAATGACAACAGCTCTCAGGAAGATGATCTTGACAACCAGCTGGTCCGCAACACGTCCGTGTTCACCTGGAAGAACTTGACATATACAGTGAAAACCCCCTCCGGTGACCGTGTCCTCCTGGATAATATTTATGGCTGGGTCAAGCCTGGTATGTTGGGCGCCCTGATGGGTTCTTCTGGCGCTGGAAAGACCACGCTCCTTGACGTATTGGCCCAGCGAAAGACTGAGGGTACTATTCATGGTTCCATCATGGTCGATGGACGTCCTTTGCCAGTCTCCTTCCAGCGCGCTGCAGGCTATTGCGAACAGCTTGATGTCCATGAACCGTTTGCTACCGTGCGTGAAGCCCTTGAGTTTTCTGCTCTGCTCCGCCAGCCACGCGATGTCCCTGACGATGAAAAACTGAGATATGTGGATACGATTATTGCACTCCTCGAGTTGCACGATATCGCTGATACCCTGATTGGTCGAGTTGGTGCTGGATTGAGTGTGGAACAACGTAAACGTGTTACCATCGGTGTTGAACTGGTCTCGAAGCCGAGTATTTTGATCTTTTTGGACGAGCCGACATCAGGTCTGGACGGTCAATCGGCGTACAACACGGTCCGTTTCCTGCGCAAGCTGGCCGACGTTGGCCAGGCAGTTCTGGTTACTATTCATCAACCTTCTGCTCAATTGTTCGCTGAATTCGATACTCTGCTTCTTCTGGCTAAGGGCGGTAAAATGGTCTACTTCGGTGATATCGGTGACAATGGCCAAACGGTCAAGGACTATTTTGCCCGTTATGGCGCCGCATGCCCGGCTAACGTGAACCCAGCTGAGCATATGATCGATGTTGTCTCAGGCACCCTCTCTCAAGGTCGCGATTGGAATAAGGTCTGGTTGGAGTCTCCCGAAAACCAGCATTCCATGCAAGAGCTTGACCGAATTGTTAGCGACGCCGCGTCCAAACCCCCCGGTACCTTCGACGATGGTCGAGAATTCGCCACGAGTCTCTGGACACAGGTCAAGATTGTCAGCCAGCGTATGTGCATGGCCTTGTTCCGGAATACGGACTATGTCAATAATAAACTGGCTCTTCACATTGGCTCTGCCTTGTTCAATGGTTTCTCTTTCTGGATGATCGATGACAGTGTTCACTCCATGCAGCTCCGACTCTTCACTATTTTCAATTTTATCTTCGTTGCCCCCGGTGTCATCAATCAACTCCAGCCGCTCTTCCTTGAACGTCGAGATATCTACGACACCCGTGAGAAGAAGTCTAAAATGTACTCGTGGGTTGCCTTCGTGACCGCTCTGATTGTATCTGAAATTCCTTATCTCTGCCTATGCGCAGTCCTGTACTTCGCATGCTGGTACTACACCGTTGGCTTCCCTCATGGCTCTGACAAATCTGGCGCCGTGCTCTTCGTTATGTTGATGTACGAGTTTGTTTACACGGGTATCGGTCAGTTCATCTCCGCTTACGCGCCGAACGCTCTCTTCGCCTCTTTGATTAACCCGGTGGTCATCGGAACCCTCGCCTCATTCTGCGGTGTCCTGGTCCCGTACCAGCAAATTCAAGCCTTCTGGCGGTACTGGATCTACTGGATGAACCCGTTCAACTATCTCATGGGTAGCCTGCTCACCTTCACCGTCTTCGACGTGGAGGTGAAATGTAAGGACTCCGAATTTGCCCTCTTCGACCCTCCGAACGGCACTACCTGCGGCGAGTACCTGTCCGACTTCATGCAGGGCATGGGCGCCCGCATGAATCTCATCGATCCAGCAGCGACCTCCGGTTGCCGCGTGTGTCAATATACCCGGGGGAGCGACTACCTCCTCGGTGTCAACTTGATGGATTACTACTACGGATGGCGGGATGCAGCTATCGTCGCTCTTTTCGCCGTCAGTTCGTATGCGCTTGTATACGTTCTCATGAAGCTGCGTACCAAGGCCTCGAAGCAAGCCGAGTAATCTGACCGTTTTCGACCGGCTCAACGTCGTCCACTCCCCTACTTAATTGTCCGCTTAATGTTTTAGTGTTGCATGATTTTCCGATTCCCCCGAACAATCACCGGACCGGATTAGACCAGCGCTGTTGATAGAATCACTGCGTTTATGGTGTTTGCTTTCAAGTTGTTTTGTTCATGATCATAGAGATAGATATTTAGAAGCGCTTGACAAGCTTTGTGGTGATAGACTTAATAACGAATGGAATAAATGATTCGTACCTCAGGCACACACCAGCAGGACGCTTTACCAGATTGAGAAGAGGGCAAAGTCACGGGCCCACAGCGGAGTCAAAGAAAGAAAAGCGAGAAGAAAACTGGAAAGACTGCAATTGTAAAGTCGACATGCAGTCGTGGGTTTTCTACAACGGTTCGATGAACCGGTTGGGAAACCAGGTCTTCTGGACTCTGGACTTTTTCCCCATCCATGAAAGGAAGAATCAGAAAACGATTCGGATGGAGTGAAGGATGAATCAATTGGAAGCCATTTGATCGTCTCGACGCCGGCTCTTCTATGCCGTCTCGTAATTGGTCTTCTGCAACCCCATCAGCAGGTGTACTACTACTCTAGTACACAGTAAGCGACGCAGGGGCTCGTTCGGACATGTTCGTTCTGATCTCCCTCGCTTCGATCCTGTCGTACCGTTGGCCCAATCCATGGTAAAGCCAACTTTCCCATCCCTCCGACCTTGCATCCTATCCTAGGTACCCATGATTACCCACCATTCTCGAGCGTTGCTCGTATCCGAACAATCCCGGGAGAACACTACGGTCGTCGGTCAGGTGCGATCCTGCAGGATTTGTCGACTGCGCAAGGTGAAGGTATGTACATACGTCCCGACCTGGTTGTGGTCTGAGCTTTAGCGAGCAGCATCAACGTTGGCAACGCCCTCCCACCCAAAGTATAAATTCAATACACAAATCATAATCAATCCCGTCGAGCCGAAAACAACGAGAGTTGCCCGGGCCGGCCACGTCAATATGCAGTGAAACTGACGATCCACGATAGTGCGACCGCGTCAAACCCTGTCATGCATGCTGCGCCCATGGTTACCCGTCCAAATGCGTGTACGAACCGAGCACGGACGAAGGCCCTCAGCCCATCAGCCAAGCGGATGAGATCCAGAATCTGCGGGCGGAGATCCACGACTTAACGACCCGCCGGAACAACCGTGGTAAGTGTCCCACTTTGCGGGAAGGATCACAATCATCGGACGACGTTTCCTGACCGGGCATTGTGGGGTGCTGCAGAACACCGACATCGATCGGAGCGGCGACGGGCACAACTGCAGAGATTGTTTGCAACTATACGCTCGGCCCCGCTGGAGGTTGTCAGCCGACTCATCACACAGCTCCGCGCGGGCCCCGCCGGATCGAATCAGTGGGGAGGGACAGAAGGTGAGGGTGTTAGGGCTATAGAAGAGAGCTGCAGGAAAAACGTGGAAGGCTAATGCGTGCAGCGTATGCAGCCTTTCCCCACCGATCCTCCTCCTATCAGAGCAGTGATGATAGCAGCAGGGATAGCGATTACAATGCGTCATACGGATCGGATGTCTCCGACTTGAACTACAGTTCATCAGAAAGCGGCGATGGTTCATTGTGCTCATCGATCATTAGCCTCCAATCGTCCCGGCCGATGCTCGATGTCTTTGTTGAACGCTTTGTCGACGCCTTCAGCCCGGAAGTGGATATCAAATCCGGTCAGGCGGGAGCGCTGCGACGCGCAGCAGAGATTCGCATGTTTTCGCCGATTCTGATGGATGCTTTCGAGGCCGTCTCGGTAGCCTTCTTCGGTCGGTCTGTGCAGGACCCGCGCATCGAGTCATCGGGCTTCTATCTGTACCCACGGGTCCTGCGGCATCTACAGCATGCTTTGCAGGACCCCGAGCGAAGCAAAGCCGAATCGACTCTAGCCACGGTCATCCTCTTAATGGCTTTCGAGGTAGCTTTCCTTCCCCCCAGTGAACGGTTTCCATGCTTATCGATGGTCCCTAGAGTGTCGAACGGACCACGCAAGGATCACTGGTAGCTCATGTTCACGGTGCGTTGCGTCTCATCGAGCACCGTGGACCCGACACTCATATTCATGGAGTGGAGCACCTGCTTTTTACGGAACTACGGCCATATTGGGTAAGTTGTCTTTGATGCCCAGGCCAGATGCCCTGTTGACATCCGCTTAATACATCCGACCAGGTTGGGGCGGCTCTCTTCAATCGTCAGCCTTCATTTCTCGCACAAGAGGACTGGATCAATCTACCCTGGTCGACCGGCACAACCAAGAAAGACATTCTCCACTATCTGTTAGATTTAACGGTCAAGGTGCCAGCGCTGCAAGCGGAGTACGACGCATTGGAGGCCACGCTGGAGTCTGAGGTGCCCAGTGAGCATGAGATCGCAGTAAAACAAGCGTCACTGTGGAACGACGTCTCCGATCTCACCAGTCAGTTCATCCAATGGAAGAGGGACTGGGTCGATGCCTATCCGGACGGCCCGCCCCAGGAGGTCCCTGCGGAACCCAACGATCAGTTCCCCATCTTCCGCTGTCGCGACCTCCGCACTGGCGCCGTTATCACCCCAACCAAATTTGTGTACCCGGACCTCCGCCTGGCCCAGACGATGTGCCTCTACTACACCTCGCGGCTTGTCCTGTCGTCAGTCGATACCCGGCCGACCGATCGAGTGGGGCCGATGCAGCAATATGCTCTGGGGTGTGGCATCTGTCGAAGTCTGGAATGGTATATCTTGACAGCCCCCGGTAACATGATCAACCGACTTGCTTTCTCGGTGCGGGTAGCCTGGGAGGTGTTTCCCGACGGAGGGCCCGAACGACGGTTCATCTACCAAGTGTTGAAATTGGTGCAGAAGCGCCACTCGCTTGGACTGTGGGGGCATGGAATGTCCGAGTTATCCACCCGCGCCGGATCGCCGCCGAAAGTCTGACCGGAGAGGAGAATACTAGGCGATCGCAGGCAGAGACGATGATGCTTCAAGCGAATGAAGTTACGAGTGATATGAGCTTTGGTGAAAAGTTGTTTTCTTTCGCGAGTGAATTTTCATGAAAGCATTGAACGAGCGTAAGCCTCGACGTGTTGAAGAAGGAAGATAATCTATGATGTACAGCTTGTTTGTCGTGTAACACTCGGACAATAACGAGGCCATGTTATCTTCCGATATGTTCATTGTGATGCAACACGACCCGGCAGAATGAAGTCAATATGATTACTACCGATGTCGGGAACTGTTTTCCCAGGCGAATTCGGCCTTTGAATGTGAACGAGGCGACATCCATCCATCGTGTTCAGACTCGACTCGTCCATAAATCCTCGAGCGTTTTGGGAACGCATCCCTACTAGACGATGCTGATACTTAACAGTGCTGATCTCAATGAGAACGCTTCTATTCCCCAGGGAGCACTCAGTTGGTAAAACACAGTGCATGAACTGGCAATAGATACATAATAAAAGCAAATGGAACTAGAAATATCGTTGTCAGCTTTAATTTCCCTTGGGGACTCTCCTTCTCAACCGACTCATCTGGTAAACATATCGAAATGTGGATTCCCTACCAGACCATCTGCTGTGGTTAACTTCAATTTTGTGTCGCTCGATTATCTGCTGCATAGTATTTATGTTGACAAGGATGGTGGAAACAATCGCCAACTACGGCGTCAGCTTGAAGAACAGCAAAACATGCTGTTTCGCCTTCTTGATCACTGCCATAATTCTCTGTCTCAGGCCAACCGAGTTGAGACGGATCAGAACAGCTTGGAGCAAGATGCATATCCAGGACGCGCGGACATGATCATGAAGCATTCTTGCAACCTGCCAGAACCTCTTACATACTGTAGTAAGTTATTTTTTCGCCTTATCATTGGGCATCATATGGACCTCTTGCTCTCCAAATCTCTCCAAAGATTTCTCGTCGGCTTCCACAGCTATTTGCAGATGATTGGAGTGAACTTGATGTCTGGCATGGCCACTAGCCAATGTGAGGTTTTTGATCTGATAGGAAGACAGTTTGAATCAGCAATTGAATGTGATGTGCGTGACCACAGTATGGATATGCTTCTCTGGCTCTGATTAACCTACTATTTGTATGTATGTACATACTAATCTACCACCATCCAGTCCTGTAGAGAGACCCCCGGCTTAGGGCTATCACTTGAACTTACCTGAACTCCATTTCAAAGCAACCTCAATGGGTCACGAAAGAATATTAGTATATCTTTTGCCTCGCATATCATGTTGAATATCGTTGACGTCAACCGCCAGCTCCCGACGAACCACAAGAGCCGAAGGTTCGCTCGACCAGTTCTTCTTTTTCCATTCAACCACGGAAAATATCATGGCACGTGGCTTGGGAAGTGGATTTGTTGCATCATCTTGGGAAGGGAAGGATAAAGGGATTAGTTGACTATAAAACAACTTCCTGCCAATGTCAAGGAAACCAAGGGTCCCAAATTTCACCTCGACAACTCGTACAAGGCAGTGTTACTACGGTATTCATCATGGAATGGAGCCAAATCCACCCCACATCACTCCATCTCAGTTTCCTGTTTCTCTCAGGCATTATCCTCCTATACACGGTGCTATCGCGGTTTTTGAAAGAAACCCTTCTCCTAGCAGAGCCTCCGCTTGCGACTCTAGTCGGCATCCTGGCCGGACCCGCGGTCATGGATGTCGTCAAGCCCCCGACTTGGAACCTCGGCGATCATGCCACCAAGGAGCTCGCCCGAATCACGGCGAGTACGCAGGTATTCCTCGTGGGTATCGGCCTCCCGGAGGGCTATTGCCGGAAACACTGGCGAGGAATTGGCATCCTCCTCGGTCCCGTCATGATCGGCGGTTGGATCGTATGTGCGACTGTGATCCATCTCGTCTTCGGTGCGAGCTACCCATCCGCGCTCGTCATCAGCGCCTGCCTCACGCCCACTGACCCAGTCCTGGTCGCGACCATCCTCGAAGATCCCAAGGCGACCAGCGACCGGATCAAAGACCTCTTAGCCGCGGAGTCCGGCGTGAACGACGGCGCCTCGTTCCCCTTCCTCTACCTGGGGATCTTCATCCTCACGGAACATTCCGTCGGCGCCGTCCTACGCCAATACTTCACGGTGACAATTCTCTACCAATGCATCGCAAGCGTCGCCGTCGGAATCGCCCTCGGATACGGCGCCAACAGACTCCTCCGATACTCGTACGAGCGTGGCCGGATCACCGAAAACTTCGTCGCCCTCTTCCCCCTGGCCCTGATCTTCTTCAGCCTCGGCTTCTCGAGCACCATGGGAATGGACGATTTCCTCCTTGTCTTCAGCGCAGGCGTCGGGTACGCCTATCACGGCCGACTCGAACATGCCTACCAGGTCAATCCGGTCGCCACCTCCTTCATCAGCTTCTCGCTCAGCATCGCCACGTTCATCTATTTCGGTCTGATGATCCCCTGGGCTGCGCTGACGGATACGCCCAAACTCTCGTTGTTGAAAATGGGCCTCTTCGTGCTCCTTGTTCTCCTCCTTCGTCGAATCCCCTTTCTTGTCGCGCTGAAACGCTGGAATCCCGATATCGAAACCTATCGGGAGGCGCTCTTCTGTGGCCATTTCGGTCCCATGGGTGTCGGTGCGTTGTTTCTGTCCATGGAGGCCAGAGATTGTCTCCGTACCTCCTGTTCTCGGACACGGACTACGCGAAGTAACCGCTGGGATGAATATGCGTGTGAAACGGTCGAGTTGGTTTGGCCTGTCGTTTGTTTTACGGTACTGGGATCTGTTGTCGTGCATGGGTTGAGTATGAGTCTGGCGAAATTGACACGGACGTTGGTGCGCTCTCAAAGTCCACTGGTGAAGTCTTCGAGTCCCTCGAATAGCCCCGGCAATCCTTCGGAGAGGTTGAACGGCGGGATATATCATGATGAGGAGAGTCTACTTTAGAGTCTATAGAGGGATGGAAGGGGATGTGTGTATGTACTTTCCTCGCCCCGGTTACCGGGCAGAGATACATAAAAGCTCTCCTAGATTGAAGAACTTGACTTTAGAATCAAACAAGAGTATGGGAATGGGAATAGTACTGATGGGGCCTTGTTGTGGATGCCCGTCAAGATGAATAGCACCCGATACAGTTCCATCTCAGGCAATGTATCAGCTAACTACGATTATGGAAAATAGAATTGATATTCAAACCGAAGAAAAAAAAACAGTTATTGAATCACAGACAATTTACCAAATCCTATTTCTCCCAATCCTCCTATCAATTTGTCGATGATGCCTGCTCAACCTTCACGAGGTCCGACCTGCCTGCGATCTTCCCTGCCAACTCCATCAACGACGAACTAGCCAGAATCTCCAGAATGGGCACTGTGCCCTCGATATGCTTGGAGATCCAATTCCGCAGTTCGACCGCCACATGGGAATCGATCCCGTACTCCGTTATCGGACCGGTAGGGTTAATGCTATCGACCGAGATGGAGAGATGCGCGGCGATTCGAGCGCTCAAAGCTGTGTAGATCACTGCGGTAGCATCGTCCAGTGTTTTCGCAGCCTGGAGGTCCTGTTTCAGCGTATCAGGGATCTGATTTTCCGAGCTGACGGACAGGTCTAGATATCGTCGACGGAAGTGGGAGAACAGAGGCGCATCGAAGTTGGGTAATGATTGACCTTCTTTCCATTGGCCTAATCCGGTAATGATCTGGGACGTCGCTCGGTCCTTTTGGCAGCTGGTGATTGCTACTTCGATCAATTTCATGACCGTCTTGGTATCTGTGCCCTGGAATCCTTGCTGCGCCATTTTCGATGCTAACTCTGTATTCTCCGCTAGATAGCCGGTATCTGTGATCACCCCCAGATCTAACGACACTGATGGTAGACCTAGAGAGTTACGGTATGCGGCGAAGGAGTCCATGAACGTTGAACCTGCGGCGTAGGCCGCTTGGGTGGCGTTGCCTATGATACCGCTGATAGAGGATAGCACGATGAACCAGTCGAGGTCGGAGGGCAGGTAGCGATGAAGGTTCCAGGTGCCGTCATATTTCGGCTGCAGAACAGCATTATAGTCCTCAAGAGTCATTTTCTCGATATGGATGTCCTGCGGCCTGTTAGTTTGCATGTGGAAGTTGAATTCTGCGGAGCATAGAGGACTACCCTAAGAACCATGGCAGCTTGGATAACGCCCCGAATGGGCGGTGCCGCTTCAAGATCGTTCATCATCTTCATAACATGGTCGCGGTTGGAGATGTCACAGGCGTGAACGAGAACTTGAACTCCGTTTCCTCGTAATTCTTGTACAGTGGCTTGCGAGGATGCCCGAGATAAACCGCTCCTGTTAACAAAGATTATCGTTTTCGCTCCATGATCTACCATCCAGAGTGCTGTCGCTCGACCGATACCTCCAAGTCCTCCAACAAGCATATACGATACATCCGGTCGAAGGAGCATACCCTGCTTAGGGACGAGGGTCTACGGAGTCAGTTGGGTCCAAGCAGTGAGAGAAGAAGACAAACCTTGACAGTATCATCAGCGCCGGCTGTGAGCACAATCGACTCCGAATGCTCCGTTAGCCTGAGGACATCCAGCGCTTCAGTGATGTTGGAAATGCTATAAGTAGTCAACTGTGAGGGGCCACGGAGTCTGCCTTCACGGAACAGACGTGCCACTTGATCCCAGATATTGTCGAGGACCTTTGGGTCGCTCTTTACTAGCTGCTCAATATCGAGTGTCGCAAAGTGAATATTACTGGAAGGCTCCGGAATCTCCCAGTGGCTCTTCGTAAAGGCATTATTATGGGCGTGGAGTTGAATGAAACGACCTGAAGATCCCAAACATCTCCATAATGAGCGGAAAGTGCTATTGTCAGGGTTGCCACAGTTGACTATTACCTCCACTCCTTTATCATCGGTCGATCTCATAAGATCATGCAAGTAGGATTCGTGGCCCAGGAGTATCCGTTCTTCTGGTAGCAGGGATGAAGAGGCCAAACGCTCTTTGTCTAATGCGCTTCCCACAATCGCGAACGTATGGGCGCCTGCTGCCGTACACAAATCAATGGCAGCTTCGCCAACTGCTCCCGCCGCTGAATGTATCAAGATCCGATCTCCCGGTTTAATTCCAGCGAGGCAGTGAACGGCGTGGAACATTGTGCAATAAGCGGCCGGGATTCCGGCAGCAACTTCAAAAGACATATCCAAAGGGATCTTTTGGAATGCAGTCATTGTATCTTGGTAGATACTGGCTGCTGTTCCAGATCTCAGGCAGGCAACTCTGTCTCCAACGACTAAATTGTGAACGGCTTTACCCACAGCTCGTACGGTTCCGCTACATCCAAGCCCTATTCCCCCCGTGTCAGAAGCTTGGTTCTCCACCCTCTGTGCATCTCGCTCACTGAGTCTGATAGCATGGACTTCGATACGAACGTGGTCATCAGCGAGCGCTGTGATCCGGTTGTCATCTATGAAATGAATGCCCTCGGAGTGGAAATCCTCGTTTGCCACCGCTCGAAGATGCCGACTCTCTTGATGAAAGGCTTGAACACTTGTGGTGTGCAGGTCATGAACGGATGCAAACGTTTCATTGAGAAGTTGATTCTCCACAATCCGAGGGACAAGCAACACCCCATCCCTCTCCACATATTCCGTGTCGAGGATGGCAGACTTGCCTCCCAATATACGATGCCGAACGACATCGTATATGACTTCAGCCGACCGGTGCCCGCAGAGGGGTCTGCGGCCATCTAGATCGAGTGTGATAATATGTTCCACCCCCGACTCTGAGCGAGCGGTTCGTGCAAAGCCAGTAACGATGCCGGCGTCAGGGTTGACTGGTGTGATTGTGCCACCCCGTGTTACCCAGAGGACGCCGGTCGCGTTTAGAAACATTTGCTTTGTTATATCCATCGAGGTTTGGCTTGGATGCGCCAGGACGGGTACCTTCAGGTCACTCAGTATGATACATATCTTGCCTCCCGGCGTGGCGTGAGCGAGTTGGACTGTGTCAACCTTTGGGGATATCGAGGAAAGAAGGTCTTGCAAATGGGCAATGTGTACACCACAAGGTTCGTCCTCGGCCACAAGGAGAATTTCCGACAAAGGGGAAGTCTGCTGCCTGGTTGGTTGAGAGACAATGACCATATGTTCGTCTCTCGACTTATTCAATAAGTGCCCTTCCGAGAATTGCGCATCTTTCAGCGTAGTGATCATGTCATTGTCGAAATATCCGACCCCATCCTGCTTCCACGGCCCGGGAAAATTGGCAAATATCACGTACTCTGACAACTGTGGTTGGGATAAAGGGTCAATCAGGATGAGATAGCCATTAGGTTTAAGCAGACGGTGGATATTGCTCAGAGCCTTATATTTCGATTTGACAGTGTATAACCCATGAGAAGCAATCACTACATCGTATTGATGTACGCCGAAGCCCTGAACATCGAGGTCGCTTTCAACATCGAGTGCCTTCATTTCTGTGCAGTGGTCTCGTGCGTCGATTTCCTTCCATTCTGTCTCTAGCGACAAATCCGGATGTGTTATGGTATACTTGGTGAACCGAGCAACACCACCTCCTGCTCCGGCAAGCCGTCGAAGGAATCTCCTCGATGCTCCACCTGTAGTAGCCTCGACTTCCAGGATTGAGACCATAGGGTTCTTGTGGCTGACCAAGTCCAAATACCTGGACACGGTGTCATATGCCGGGTCATCGTAAATATTTCCCCAGTACTCATCCCACAGGGACTGGTCAACTGTTCCAGTCTCTACCTCATCTACCACAATGGCGGACAACTTTTGGCCCACGGCGCAGAGAATTTTACCCTCCGGCCCGGACGATCTTACCCTCTCGATATCCTCCCGTTGCACGTCGTGGGGAACTTGAGATCGCTGGGTTGTGATTTCATTGAAAAAGTCGAGCTGTTTTTTCCTAAACGGCTGAAGTCGTTTCACTACCGATTGATCTATGTGCTTCACAAATTCTTTGATGTAGTATAATGCACATTCTTCATGCAAAGCGCTAAATCCAGTGGCCTTCTTCTTCGATTCTCTGGAGCTGGAGACGATATCCGAGAAAGCTGCCCCCGAAAGCAAATCCGGATCCACCTCCCATTTCAACATGTGCGTGATATGATTCATCGGGCTCTGTGGATTTGAGGTTGGATTCGGACCAAGCCGTTTACATCGTAGACCGGTGATTGAAATGGCTGGCTGCCGAGATTCATCTGCGACTGATATCAAGGCCGTGAGATCCCCGTTCATTCTTCGTTTCGTTTCCGTCCATACCTTTAATTTGCTGTCAGCTGCATAAGTCGTGCGACATGACACGGACATCTCATCGATGCGGACAGGGACGGCAGGAGTGTCAATTGCACCCGTGCTGACGAAGATTGTGTGAATTATGCTGTCCAAAGTGCACGGGTGTATCAGAAATGGATACTGAAAATTCATGGGCATCACGGCAGCAGTATCCGGGGCGATGATCTCCGCTTCACACATGTTGTCTGTATAGCGTGCTTGCGTGATGTTAGCGAAACAAGGTCCGTACTCAAGGCCGGCGGTGGCTAGTTTCTTGTAGAATAGTTGAGTATCGAGAGAGGTAAAGTCGAAGCGTTCTGTTCGCGGAGATGCACACTTCAATTCGATCTGGTCGTCATGCTGAGTTCCAACGAAGCCCTTGCAATGCCCGGTCCATATGTTATCCTGCGTCACGGAGTATATGTTGAACCTGTGAAGTTGGTGTGAACTCGGTGAGCTATCCTCGCATTGATTGAGTGAGAGTACAATCTCTATAGCCGCTGTTTCGTGGATAACTAGAGCGGATTGTATGGCTATGTCGCGAAAGTAGATTGCAGACACCTTGTCTGCCGTGGTGTTGTGCTGGGAATGCTGAAGAAATGCCTCTATTGTCATCACAATATATCCGGCCGCGGGATACACGATATTTGACTCAATCTTGTGGTCTAGTAACCAAGGAAGCTCGGAAACACGAATGAAATTCCTCCACAAAGGCTGAAATGGACAAGACATCCTATCCATGGCGCCCAAGAGATCCGTCCGAGGATATTTGCGATTCCGGAAGGTCTTGCTGATCCGAGATTCTGCCCAATGTGTCTCTGTGTGGCTCCACGCATACGATGGAAGATCAACAAGCACCCTGAAGTCCTGGGAGGCTATGGGATTGTTGATCGCTTGGGAGTCAACGGGATATCCGGAACACAGTAATGTAGCGGCAGCTGTCAGAGCGGTTGTAACGGCGTTGTTCCTTCTGGTCAGAACGCTGATATATAAAACCTCTGCCGCATTGAGCTTGCTGTCATCTCGCAAGGTCTGCTTGATCGGCCCTGCCAATGTGGCATGGGGGCCTACCTCGACAAGGATATCCACGCTGACCTTTTGTGCCACACCGGCTCGTTTTACTCGTTTGTTTCCTTGTGTCCTGAATGTACCTCGATGACTTGTGGTCTCGAAACACAGGGTGCGTAGCGAATCAGCAAATTTTACCTGGCCGACGAGGTTCCTGGCCCAATATTGTGGGCCTAATTCAGAAGGCTGGACTTCGGCTCCTGTTACGGAGGAGAAAAAGGACACGGATCGATCGTTCGGGAGTTTCGCGATATCCTCATGGCTCTGTGGGCGGACCTGGGCTATATGGCCCAAGTACGCATCCTTCACGAGCTCCATGTGATGGGAGTGGTATGCGACCTCCACTGCGAGACGACGGCTAAACACTTGCTTTTCACGAACGATCTGCTCCAATTCATCGATCGCAGAGAGATCTCCGGAGATCGTGACGCTCGATGGGCTGTTGATACAGGCTACAACGGCCTTGCCTGATTGAAGCTTATCCACATACGCCTGACTCTCTTGAGCGGACATCCCAAGGGCAAGCATAGCTCCTTTGATCTGTAGGTTACTGGCAACCACTCCCCGGTAATAAGCCACAGTCATGGCATCTTCCATGGTGAGCGTGCCCATAGCATATGCCGCGGCAATCTCCCCGCTCGAATGTCCAGTCACGGAGTCCGGATGGATGTCCCAAGAAACGAGTAGATCTACCAATGCGATTTGTAGGGCTGAGCATATGGGCTGACTGAGGAGTGGTTGACTCAATCGCGAGACTTCTTCATCCTTGAGGATCTCTTCTATTCAATCTTTATCAGCGGATATGGATCATGGCCGAATCCTTGCGTTCAAGGGGTAATACCAGATTAACGTACCCGCCATACAATAAGGAGCCCCCAGAGACTTCATATAGTCGCCCATCTTCTGAATTGATGCGCGGAATACCGGATATGCCTCCAGCAGCTCCTTTCCCATCCCCGCCCACTGTGCACCCTGTCCCGTGAAGACGAAGCCGATATTTGGTCGCCGACGAGCTTTAACCACTTTGATGCGACCAGCTAATGCCTCCACCAGAGTTGACGCGGAGGTCCCGACAATAGCAGCTCGGCATGTATGGGCCACACGGCGCTCATTTAACGTATAGGCCAGATTTTTCATGCATTCATCGTCTGCCTCTAATCCTTCATCGAGTACATACGCTCGAAGATTCCGAAGCTGCCTTGTCGTGGACCCCTCGTCAAACCCCGACACCATGTAAATGCGGGTGCGCGCAGGAGCAGATGGACGGGCATGTCGCACTGTACCTCCCCGTGTCCGATCGGAAAGATAGCCGGATGTATCTTCGAGTATGACATGCGCATTGCTACCCCCATATCCGAAGCTGTTCACGGACACGCGATGCGGGCCGGGGCAGTCCCACGGCTCAGCAGACAACTGTACCTGTGGCGGGTTTAATGATGAAATGGTCCTAGATGAGTGGAACGGACATGATTACCTTCAATTTCCACTCGTCGCAGTGGATTCGAGGATTTAACACGCGGAAATTCCTGTTGGGAAGAAAGGTCCGATTCTCAAGCATCAGGACAGCTTTGATCACACCGGCAACTCCGCTCGTGCCCTCCAGATGGCCAACGTTCGTTTTGATGGACCCGATGCGTAGCGGTCGCGTAGAACTTCGACTGTGACAGAATACCTTTGCCAGCGCCGCTGTTTCGATATGGTCCCCAGCCTGCGTTCCGGTGCCGTGGGCTTCCACGAAATCGGTCTCGCCTGGATCGAGGCCAGCTACCTGGTAGACATGCCGCATTAAAGCTTCTTGCGATCCGCCACTCGGGAGGGTAATCCCGGGGGTTCTGCCATCCTGATTCAGTCCAGAGCCTCGGATTATGGCCCGAATGGGGTCATGATCGTGAATGGCGTCTCGCAGCGGCTTGAGAATTAAACATCCTATGCCTTCGCCTCGAGCGTATCCGCTGGCATTCTCATCGAATGTATAACATCGTCCGTCGGGGGAAAGAAACCTGGGTTGCCGTTAGCGATGCACAGGTCGCATGCTTCTTCCCTACCGACTTCATCATGGTCATTGTGGACATAAATTCGTGACTGAGAATCACATTCACACCCGCCGCGACGGCCATCGAGGCGTCACCGATTCGAAGACTCTGACACGCTAGATGAAGGGCTGTCAAGCTGCCGGAACAAGCGGTATCCACAGTAACACTGGGGCCTTTCATATCGAAGAAGTACGACACTCGATTCGCTGTCATGGCTCGGGACTGCCCAGAGTTTGTACATTGATACATTGGGACGCAGTCCGGGTCGCGGAGGAGGAGGTCAGTGTAGTCGGCATTGAAACAGCCAACAAAGCAGGCCGTTCGACTCCCCGTAATCTTTGTTATCGGGATACCAGCTGCGGGTTGTGAGTGTGCAATCGGTTACCATTGTTCAGATGAACTGACCGTTTTCGAAGCCTTCATAAGTAACCTCGAGTAACAGCCGCTGTTGAGGGTCCATTGCCTAAAAGGAGGAGAATCAGTCCATCAGCCGCGACTTCAGTGGTCGCTGAATGTACCTACAGCTGCCTCGTCGCTTGTCATGTTGAAGAATGGCGCATCGAACAAGGACACGTCTTCTGCCAAAAAATGTCCCCCGGCGACGTTGATCTGAGCGAACCCCCCGGTCAGTCCCTAGAGTGTCCCACTTGCCAACATCGGGCAGCACCTACTGTTCCATATCTGGAGTGGTCTGGATGATAGAAAGCAGCGTTATTCCATCTCGACTCCGGAATCGGACTCCATGCTTCCCGTCCTTGGAGGATCATTGTCCACAATTCCTTGATACCGGTGGCATCTCCGGGGCCTCGGAATCCCATCCCGACAATTGCAATGGGCATGCAAAGATCCTCCGATAGGATGGATAAGTCATCTTGATCTAATGAAGTTGGATCCGAAGTGTGCGTGGAGGGTGTCGGGATGGCGGGTGGACTGTGACTGTGACTGTGTTCGAGGGATTCGACCGTCATGATGGCTCAACGCACCATGCATAGCAGCTGGAACAGAGTCGCAACCATCAGGGTACATTGTGAAAAGGAGGGTAGTATGAGCGATACAGGAACCATTGATTTGAAATATACGGTGTACAGCAATTCCGTTAATGTCCGGTAGGATTGTTGCACACCACAATGTCCCGAACTACATCAGCTGGGATGATCGAACTACTGTCAATTGGACATCGGGTGATTCTCATGAGACTTTTCCTTTTTTTCTTTTCCCCCAATGGCCCAGAACTAGATCCCCGAAACTAGATGGACAGGAGAGAGCCAGCAGCCAGGAGCCAGGAGTAAGATCAGCAAACGCTACCAAACGGCCAACACCTGGACTGCCAACTTTCGAATTGCTGTAGCCATAGAGGCGACATTGTTTTTATCGCCTGGGATATCATGGCCTTTACTGTGTACCACCCAGGTGGAAGTGGATGGATTGCACAGCCGATGCAGTGCAAGTGAGTACTCGAGCAGCGCATCCTGCGCCCCTCCGATATTCACGGTCGGGATATTGATGTATCCCTCCAGATCTGGATCGATCACCGGATCTTCCCCCGGATTCATTCGAAACGGTGGAAGAGAGTTGACGAAAATCGCACAGCGAAAGGGAGGCACTTCCTGGGGATACAATTTCGCATGGTGGATCAAAAATCCAGCTGCTAAGGTGCCCCCGTGGGAAAAGCCCAGCACGCCGTCAAAGGGACCCTCCTCGTCGACGGCCTCGTAGAGACGGTCATACGCATCCAGCATAGACTCTCCCTCTGCCTCATTGTTGGAAATGGACCGGGGAAACTGATAGTAACTGTAGTAAGGACCGTCGTAGTAGCCCGAGATCCCCGGACCTGGAATCGAGTCCACGTCGCCCTCGAGGAAGTGGAATATCACCGTATTATCACGACGGAGATCCGCCATCAGACCATCTAGTTTTGTCAGTTGATTGGCCTCTTTCGACCCGACTGGTAACACGGCACTCAGCTGGGACTGTAAGATCTATCACACCAGGGTGAGTGACACAACCTATCGACCATGCCGTGGATCTGGCTTACTTTGGTATTGGTGCCCCAACCATGGAGGCAAAGGAGTTTGAGAGGCATGAGAACGGGGCAGTGTGGTCTTTGATTGGTGATGGAGGTTGAAGTCCATGGGGAAGTGTAAAGTTTTATATTGGTGAAGTCCATTTGGCAGCGTCGAAGACGGGATTTGATTCTCGTTGGAACGCGATGCTTCCTACTAATGCGGTGGATTTTTATGTTCTTTGAAAGTCCCCGTTCTCACAGCGGGACATTTTGTTTTTTTCTTTCCTTGTCGATCTACTAACTATTCCCATGTATCCTGCTGGATTTTCTTTCTTTTTTTTTCAGACGGTGAACTACGACTCGGAGCGATATCGTGGAGACACCCATCTTATTTCACTGATACTCTCAACAAGAAACATCGCAAGTTACAACTTCCAATCATAAAACATTCGACAGTACCAAACTCCATGGATTTCCCGCTTTTCCCCTCCTCTGCGTCTCGAAGCCAATTCTTTCCTCAGGGAGTAGGAGTAGGAGTAGGAGTAGGAGTAGGCGGGTGACGGAAGCAATTCAAACCTCCGCCCAGAGGGTCATCAGCACCAAGAGGCTTGCAATTGCCTTCCGCACAATAGTCCATTACACAGCAGTCGTTATCACTCTTACACTGGCGCTTGCAATCACCGTTATCTCCTTCTGGCGGATCAAAACATGGAAACATAAGCGTGGGAGCACCGATCTTCACATGACATTGACCATTGACACAGTCGGACATAACACAGCAGTCTCGGCTAGTTTGGCAGGTACGGGGGCAACCCGGGTGTCGCTTTTCCAGGCTGCTCTGCCCCTCGTTGGTCATGGGAGTAATTCCTTTTCTTCAAAGTTAGTCGCTGTGTGGGAAAGCAGAGGCCAACCAAAAGCACAGAATGGACAGATAGTAAGACAGGTGGGATCCAGGATAACACAGACCGTGGCTGCCATCTGCACTCACGGCAGCAGCAGTTGCCAATGTGGCAAAGGCACAGAGAAGGGCCGAGTAAAGCTTCATCGTAAGCAGTCAAAGAGATTCGTGAGCGGGTCCGTCGTGAGATAGGGTATCAAGAGATGTACACTGCAAGAGAGATTGATCGAAAAGTGCGCGTTGGCCAAGCGATTCGTTGGCCAGACAAGACCGGACATCCCGAGGTATTTATACTCATCAAGAACCCTCTGAGATAACACTTGGGGTCGTAGGTTAGGATCCACTCTTCCTAGAAATCGTGCCAGGGCCTGGATAGTCTGTGTGGTTCTCTTCTATCAATAGAGAATAGAGATATGGTTCAGGAACAGCCCCGGAGTTTGCCCCGATCTCATGAAACCTTCTATTTTTACCAGATATGTGGTTTGCGATAACCCTCGTACCCTATAGCGGTGCACGAGGACGTGATCGACTATCCGATGATCAATCGTTCCTCCGGTTTGTTTGATTACTGGGGCTGGCAACAAAGAACCAGAGCCTCCGTTAGTAGTTTGATGTTCTTTATTCCGGGAACCTTGCCCTGTGCCCCGTGGCGTTTCCGGGAATTGTGCCTGGACTCGTGAGTGGTCCGTATTTCATATGGGTCATTTCTTTTAAATCTTCACTATCGGAAGAAATAAAGAACGAGAGGGGTAAATGGCTGTTCGATACGATATGGCGGAGAATTTAGGCTTATGGGCTGTGGGTGGGAAGTCTAGAGAGTACATCCATACAACCTTTACAGCCAAGGGTCCAAAAGGCTTAAGAAAGAAAATGTGCAATTCAGATGATTTTCAAAGAAACACCGTGAGGTAGGGGGAAAAAACAAAGAGAAACAAAGGGGAATAAACTAGAGAAAATGAATGGAAGGATTCAGGCAAGAAAAGACCAGCCAATATCACACACTCTATCCATTCAGGCACATACATGCACACCCCATGGCCACATTGACTACACCTGTAGCTCACATATCCGCGGTGCCTGTCTCACAGGTAATTCTGCTACCGGTGGAGGTTGCAGATCAGTGGTCCATTCCATGTGCAAGGGTCTCTCGGACTCTCTTGATTCAGATTCCTGCCGAATACAGGTTAACTCGGTCCCCTGTTCAGGCTTTTTATTGTCCCTTGCACGCTGCTTTAGTCGGAGAAAGAGCGCAACCATACCCGCTCCTAAAAGCTATCAGAGAAATACCAACACCGAGTCCCGCTTTTGCTCCGGTTGACATGCCATTGCCCTGGTTCGGCTGGTCCGGCGAGTGAGGTAACTCAGATGATGTTGGCGTGAAGATGCCTGTGACAGTGACAGTGGCACCGGAGGATGTGTAAACGGTTGACGGGCCAGGGAGATCAATATTCCAACCTCGTATTGGAAACGCTGCCACATTTGAAACACCTTTGATAGTGGTTGTCGCTTGAATATATCCATTAGATACAAGGTACGTATAGGTCAATGTAGCTCCAGACTGGACAGCGGATAGGCAGGGATCAGTGGCGGCGGCATTTGTCTGGAATTCATACCCCCTTCAGCCTAGGTTAGTGGCAATGAACCATGTTGGTAAGGGAGTTCACTCACGAGGGACAACAAATAGAAAGTGTGCTACTGAGATCCTGAACGAGGGTAGATACGACAGGAAAGTGGGTGGGACAGCTGAAAGGACCAAGTTGGTAAAGAGTATAGTCCTTTCTCAGAGGCTGTTTAGCCCACAATTTTGCTTCTGCTGGAATACAATTCACACGTGAACCGTATTTCTGATCATCGAGAGCATCAAACGCTACAAGAGGAATGTTATTATATGAATGAAAGATGTCGGAGCATCGTGGATTCGAAGGCCAAGGGGGGGTGGGTGGTAGATAACTTGTGACGGTGCCACCACTGGTTTCATCCGGATAGGTAATAACCGACATTGTTCTCTCGCAAGAACGGAGTGCAAGAAGCGAAAAGAAAGGAGAAAGGTGTTTAGAATAACTTGAATTCGAAATACAGCCAAAAACGTGGAATGGGTAGTCAGAACGGAGCGAAAAGAGCAATGCAGATATTGTTTTCATGGACTCGTTATATACTTTTCAAAAGCAGGCAATTGCGCAGGTAAGTCCAGGAAATAGCATCCGAGATGGAGAGACAATGGGGCCAGCATGGTGAAAAGGATGTAGCTGAGGATGATACATTGGTCACTGGAGTTGAACTCGCTTCTAGTCATCTTCTGGTGCTTTCTCCTATGCAGTGTACGCCCATGGGAACGCCATGGGGTACAAACCCCTGCCGTTCTAAGTTTCAAAGCAGCCCCCAAGTCACTTTTGGGGTTTGCGAGCGACGTATCATGACTACACCATCGGCCTTAAATGAGGGATCGACGGCAAAGCATGGCATGGAAAGCATCAAGTGGGCTTTTCTTCATTCCGCACTGGTCAGGTTGTAAGAGATATGGGGAACCCCAAATCACGAACCCAGAGATCCCAACCATCCGCTTACTGTTGGCTGACCCCAAGTACCTGGATCAGTGTCATATTCCTACCAGCTAGGCAGAATGTATTCACTTTCCGTCGGCTGTGTTGGCCTTTATCTGTGTTCTAGAAATCAGGGTATCTTGGCAGAACGACGCTCACAGGTCAGGATTCTTAAACATCAACAACTTAAGCGAGATTAGACCTCGTGACCTCCTTCCGCTGTCAGATTATAGCACGTTTGAAGATGTGTATCTTCATCCTCGTGAGTCTTTCCATGACTGTGAAGTACTCCACCAGGATAGGTTGCATAACTGCGAGGCACCTGTCTCTCAATCCATCCTTGCAATGGTTCAGTCGTTCAATCTTAGAGTTTTTTAGGAGAGACCAGATTCTTCGTTGCTGGTTAGGATGCCGGTCCGCATTATGGCTAGAGTGAGGTTATCCAGCCTTCATCCACTTAATGGTGGATAATGGTCAGATGGCGGTAGGATCAACAATGTAGAACTAGCAGCCCGATTGTTCTGTTAGTATTACTCCATACCTATTATTATCGGATGCCATGTAATGTTCGTGTAGGTGGCGGGTGTTCCTGAACCCATCCCGGATTATTTGCACCGATAACACAAAGGATCGCCAACCGACGAATTTTCAGGAATGCAGAATGTTTGATTTGATTTTCTCCCCTCCTCCTGTTCTGTTCTTCGTTCTCCTCTGTCTCGTAAATTGAAATTGAAGCAAAGACATATACGAGGCGGAGACGGAGGTGGGAGGCTGACAATTCCGGAACAGCAAAGCAATAAATCTTGTGTGGTACACAACATACCGCCTCGATGTCCGAAGAGAAATCCGTGGCAGAAAGTCTGGACGCAGTCCATTTGTTAGTTCGGAGCTATTCTCGGAAGCGTGGTTTGATCGCGGGAATGTACTGTACGGAGTACATACAGACATGATACGCATAGATAACGGTACCTACTGTGGTAGGTCATGAGTACTCCGTACCTCCTCCCCCCTCCCCCCTGTTGGGAGATTTGGAAGATTAGATTGGTGTCGTCGGCAAAGGCACGAGTCGGCTTTTTTGTTTTTGTTCAGCTAGCAAAGAGGATCCAGACTGATCGACGAAAACAACCATGGTACATACACAAGTGTATGATCGTCCTGGCTAATAGGACAAGTTGAGACATAGTCGCTTGGCTCTAATCATGTCATCTCATGAACCTTTCGGGGTTTATGAAAGTGTTGCCACCACAAAAGATCCACTCGGAGTTTCGGTGGTTACAAGAGTGAGTGGCGTTGACAGGGCGGTGTGAGAAATGGACAACAGCGGCAGAATGTCCTTTGTTGACTCCGAACTTCAACTCGCATGGAATGCAAGAACTCTCCTTTTATTCCATCTCCTGTTAATACTTACTCTCTTTCACCTATTGTGCTCCCACTAGCCGTCTAACTATTCATCTTGCTGCCCGCTATGCTCTTCTTCGTTCTACAGATGACGACTACTACGTATCACCCATCCATCTCATGATGCCGATGCATTACTCGCGGTGGGTCCACTCCATGTCCGGATAATTAATGGATGACATTAACTAACTGATAGCTCACAGACGGGGATTATCATCCAATCCATCCGGATTTCCCTTGTAATGAGATCATGGCGTTGGTCCCGCTCCTCCAGAATGAAGTAAGAAGTCGAAACCGGTTGAGGGTGAATTGATGCCGATGGTCGCAATGGCTCTCCACTCTCTCACCATCATGGACGATCTTTTCTCTCCCTCTCTCTGGTTATCTTTCAATTTTCAAACTATATTTGTCGTTCTAGACGCAACTTATTTTTGGTTCGCCCCTCCGAGACCGAAACTCTCCACCCAAGTTTCCACGCCGTTAATGCGCCATTGTCGAATTTTTATCCTTTTGTTCCTGAAAGTCCCGTCGGCTCCTTAACCCTCTTCCTATCCTCCTCAATTGTACATACATCCTGTACACTGCGCCCGTTTTCCTTTGTCTTTCATTCCTATCCGGCACATCACCGATCTCCCTGTACCTTCCCTTTTTTGGTATTGTGTATACTGTATTTTTCTTTGTCTATGTAACTTGAGCAGCTGGACTGCTCAACCACCCCATGTCGCACTCGCGCGAGGACAGCGGTTCTTACGAATGGCTGAACCCCCAAGCAAACGCAGAGCAACCCGATACTGCCATTCATCACGATAACCATCCCGACCAACCTTCGCCTCGCGCTGATGACACGCCGAACGAGCATTCCCGCCCTCAGCGGGTGAGATTTCAGTCAATGAGCGCTCAGGGACTGGAAGCCCCACCACCGATTCGTCCATCGATGGCTCGATTCGACTCCGACCAAACCCTTATGTCGGTCCATTCAATTAATCCCACCCCCGCCCTTCCACCCGACCTTTCTGACGCTTTACGCGCAGAGGCGGAAACAGATCCCACAACATCGGCAAGAAGACGAGGTGAAAGGACGAATCCCCCATCAGCCACCCTCGACTACGATGTGGAACGATCGAGTTTCAGTAGCGATGGTCCCGATCGCTCCCAATCTGTTGGCGCACGGTTGAGGGCCGCTAGCAAGTTAATCCGCCAGAAGACGGTTCGGCTGGGAGAACGCCTCGGCCGACCTCAGGATGGTGGTGAGGACCTAGGGGCATCTTTATTACCGGACGATCTTGAGGGTGGTGTTCGATATCACGAAATCCGAGGGAGAATGAGACCAGGACTTGAGACCGCAGAGGAGACGCAGGATACTGCCCCGAGTGCAGAAGCACATAGGCTTGTCCGTCGAGTGACCCAGCCCCAGAATGCCCTGCGCCATCGCAAACCGAAATCGGCTTACATGCGATCGGGGCAGACCACCCCGGAGGGATCGGGCCGCCCCGACTCGTGGTATCATACCCACACCCGATCCTTCAGCGGCGGAGGCATTTTGTCCCAATTGCTCAAGCTGCAAGCCGGGCAGACGGGGTCAACCGAAAATGTCATCACCGATTCGTCTGACAGTGACTCACCGGGCTCATCTGGTGCCGTAACTCCCAAGTCCGGGGCAGTGACTCCCAAATCCGGGCCGGCGACCCCCAAGCGGGAAAAACTGAAGTGGTACAAGAAACCAAACCTTCAGTCGACTGCCTCTCTGGTGGAAGCCTCGATGAACCTGAGCTGTGCCAGTCTACCTGCGTCAGCGGATCCCCTTCCCTTCGCCACGGCAAAGAAGCGCAAGAAGAATGCCCATCAGAAGACCCGCTTGGAGGACGAGATTCGTGTGACGGTGCATATCGCAGAGATCCTTGCGCGACAACGCTATATCATGCAGCTGTGTCGTGCGCTGATGCGGTATGGTGCACCTACTCATCGTCTGGAAGAATACATGAAGATGACAGCTCGCGTGCTGGAGGTCGAAGGGCAGTTTTTGTATCTCCCGGGCTGTATGATCATGTCTTTCGATGATCCGACCACTCGCACGGCTGAGGTCAAGCTCGTTCGCATGGTTCAGGGTGTTGATCTAGGGCGCCTAGCGGAGACGCACAATGTTTACAAGAACGTTGTTCACGACCTGGTTGGAGTCGAAGAGGCGGGTCAGGAGCTTGACAGCATTATGCAACGCTCCCCTCGCTTTAACAACTGGCTCTTGGTCCCTGCGTATGGCCTGGCGAGTGTAGCTGTGGGGCCGTTTGCATTCGATGCCCGACCGATTGACATGCCCATCTGTTTCTTTCTTGGGTCCCTGGTCGGGTTCATGCAACATGTCCTGGCACCCAGGTCTGTGCTATATTCTAACGTTTTTGAAGTCTCGGCTGCCGTTTTGACATCTTTTCTCGCACGCGCTTTCGGCTCCATTAGGTCTCCCTTTGGCGGCGAAGAGTACCTGTTCTGTTTCTCTGCGCTCGCCCAATCCTCTATCGCTCTCATTCTTCCCGGTTTCATGGTTTTGTGTAGTAGTCTGGAATTGCAGTCACACCAGATGATCGCTGGGTCCATCCGAATGGTCTACGCTATTATTTATTCGCTTTTCCTGGGGTATGGGATCACAGTCGGCACGACGATTTACGGGCTTATCGATGGCAATGCCAACTCCCAGACGACGTGCAAGCGGCTTGACGTTTGGGGCAGCGAGTATACCCAGCATTTCATCTTCGTGCCGGTGTATGTTGTCTTCCTGGCCATTATCAACCAGGCCAAGTGGAAACAGGTGCCGACGATGATTGTCATTGCGATCAGTGGTTATGTCACCAATTACTTCAGCACTAAGAAGCTCGGGTCCTCTTCGGAAGTTGCCAACACGGTCGGTGCGTTTACGGTCGGTCTTCTTGGCAACCTGTATAGTCGACTCTGGCACGGCCATGCCGCCACCGCCATCCTTCCCGGCATCTTCGTGCTTGTTCCGTCCGGCTTGGCCTCGAGTGGCTCGTTGATGGCCGGGATCACGTATGCCAATGAAGTCCGGGAGAACCTGGCCAAATCGGGCAGCGGTAACCAGCTCAACAGCGCTAGTCAGGACACATCGATTGCCAGCTTGGGATTCGGGATGATTCAGGTCGCCATCGGGATCACCGTCGGTCTGTTCATTGCCGCCTTGGTTGTTTATCCCTTTGGCAAACGACGCAGTGGTCTTTTCAGCTTTTAATCTCCCAGGTCTAATTTTCCTCTCTCTACCGGTTTCTTTTTTGTACATACATTGGCATGCGATCCATATTTTGTTCGCACTTTAGCACGCTGTCGGTTGTATATAGATTGGATATACTGATTGACTACTTTTCGATCAATGGTTTCATTACTTTCTGAGTAGGATGTCTTGCCTGTCCGGTATCCGTGGCGACTTCGTAGCGTCAACATTGACTTGGTATATGAAGTATACTACGGCTTACTTTTGCATCGCATTGGGGATGTGGTTTAGTGGTATAATGTTCGCTTAGCATGTGAAAGGTCCGGGTTTCAATTCCCCGCATCTCCATCTTTTTTTTGGGCGGCGTCGATTGCAACCACTCCCAACATTTCCTTGTGAGCCCGACTGGATAGACATTATCTGACATATCCAAAAAAACAAAAAACAAAGCGGAGATGCTGCGAGCCAAGAAACGCCTCCCGAGCGTAATCTCGGACGTTCTCCAGACAACTTGAACCCACATCACCAACCAGACTCTGGAGGACAACCGCCAAAGCCTGCTAGGCTCGGTTCTGGTCCGATTCAACACTGGCATCATGTCAACACGGGTTACTCATGCGTGGGGGAAGAATACAGAGCAGTACTTACTTAGTAGTATTATCCTAGTACACGCTGAACCCCCCAGCTTGTCACTTTCCCCCGTGTCCGATCCCCGCATTGTACCCCGGATTTTAATCGCAGTGTACTATCACATATATAGCTTGGATGGAACCCAGCGGGGGATCTGCTGAGTGAGTCTTGTTCCCAGACCCACTGGCACGTCGATTCCGAGCGGATTCTGAACTTCTTGTGGACGTACGGTGTTCCTATTCCTAACTGCCGTGCATTGATATCGCACCATGGACAACAATACTGAGATCACCGACCATGAAGCGATGGGTGAGAAGGCGAATATGACCCACGAGGAGGTCGCACAGATGGCCGAGTTGACGCCTGAGGAGAAGATCGTCGAGCACAAACTGCGGCGTCGCATCGATTGTCTCATCATGCCCTTGGTCATTCTCGTGTATCTCATGAATTATATTGATCGGTACGGGGGTTTTGCTCTCTACTATTCATCGCGAGACTACTCACTCTCGACGACAGGAATAACTACGCAGCAGCCAAATTGCAGGGTCTCCAGGAAGATCTCCACATCAACGATCAACAATATCAGACCGGTTTATCCATCCTGTTCGTGGGTTATATCCTGATGCAAGTCCCGTCGAACCTCCTCCTGAATTACATGGGCAAACCGTCGCTCTACTTGGGCTTTTTCACGACCGCCTGGGGTTTGGTCTCGACGGTAACCAGTCAAGTCAAGGGATACGGGGGGATCGTGGCGTGTCGGTTTATCTTGGGTTTGGTGGAGGCCCCGTTCTTCGCCGGTGTGCTCTTCTATCTCTCCAAGTGGTATACGAAGAAAGAGTTGGCCTTGCGCATGAGTATTTTCTACTCCGGTTCATTGCTCAGCGGTGCCTTCGGCAACCTCATCGCTGCCGGCATTCTGAACGGTCTGCAGGGCCATCGAGGGATCGCTGCCTGGCAATGGCTGTACATCATTGAGGGGTCGATCACCATGGTCGTCGGCCTGACCGTGGCGGTGCTTCTCCCCGACTTCCCCGATACCTGGAAGCTGCTGTCACCGGAGATGAAGCACGTCGCCAACCGTCGTCTGGCCATCGAAGCCGCCGAGGCTGACATCGACGAGGCCGGCAAAATGAGCCAGGTGAAGGGACTGAAGCTGGCCTTCAGCGACATCAAGACCTACGCGCTCGCCATCGCCTACATGTCCATCACCGGCGCCAGTGGGTTCCAGAACTACTTCCCGACGCTGACGAAGACACTGGGGTACAACAAGATCGTCTCACTGCTACTCGTGGCGCCACCCTACCTCTTCATGGTCGTCTACAGTCTGGCCCACTCCTACATGTCGGATCGCCTCGGGAGCCGATTCTGGTTTTTCGTCTATCCAATTCCCATCACCATCGTCGGCTTCGTCATTTTCATGGCCACCGACGGGTTTGGGCCCCGATACTTCTCCTTCTTCCTCATGATCTTCGTCTTCGCCCAGAACGGCACCGTCTTCTCCTGGATCGCTAATGCCATCCCCCGACCGCCGGCCAAACGGGCGGCCGCCTACGCGTTCATCAACTCAGTCGGCAATTCGGCCAGCATCTGGACCCCGTACACTTACCGCAACCAGGACGGCCCCTACTACCGCCCGGCGATGGCCACCTGCATCGGCCTGCAAGTTCTTGGTGGCGTCATGGCGGTCTTGCTGTATTTCCACCTGCAAACGTTGAACAAGCGGCTGGACCGTTTGGCGGACGAGGACGTGACATTGACTGCAAAGGAACTCAAACGGCTACAGAAGACGGCAGATCTCGAGGGGATCGATCTGGCGGCGGCGCGGCGGTTGCAGAAGCGGTTCCGGTATATGGTCTGATTGAAGAGAGGGTAACATGGTTCCTGTGCTCCAGGATGTTACTTATGAAGTCAATGAACCTGTGCATGGTATGCACAGACATTAAGCGAGGGGTTGTCGGAGATCCAGTATCAGTCCACCTTTTCCAATTTAGTACAAGTTCTCATGAACGTATGATATCATTTCAACAAGAATAGTTTCACGAGGGAGAGAGAAAAACCGGGCTAACGAGGATTGTCGTTGCTGTAGGGATGGAGGACCATCACTGAGATGCGATAGGCTTGATCTTCAACCTCATACCCTTTCCACCGAGTGATTTCATGGAGACCGGGAAAATGCCTTTCTTGTTATATTGACCTCCCCATTGACCCTCGGATTGTCGAGCTGGACCTGGTAGAGGAGGGAAACCATCTGCCATGCAGAAATGTATGGTAATATCCCACAGTGCACGAATTATGGAATGAGATGGTCTGTGATGGACTGTTCTTTTTCATTTATCCTAATACTAATTTGGCTAAAATGTCAGTTCAGTCGCAAGCGGGACCCGCGTACAGCTCGTCATCTATAAGGTCTTCGAACTGCTGGGTGGGGAATATCTTGCCATAGCTCTGGGTCTCCCCTGATCATGGTTTCGTACGAGGAATTACACATCAACGAACATTGATAAATGGTCGAGGTGCTTTGGTGAACTCCGGGGACGAGCGAGATCTCGCG
This sequence comes from Aspergillus coremiiformis, assembly GCA_009193565.1. Lineage (NCBI taxonomy): Eukaryota > Fungi > Ascomycota > Eurotiomycetes > Eurotiales > Aspergillaceae > Aspergillus > Aspergillus coremiiformis. Next base: position 19,486 of record ML739034.1, on the reverse strand, counting down.
TTTTCATTTGCGACTAACTCATGAGCATTACTTGCGCGCTAATAGCACTTATTGTATACAAGGCATCTATGGGACTGTACTGCCATGGGGAGTATCGACTATTCTGAGCGTACTGTGAGCCTCTGAGACTCTGGGCCACAAAGGTGACGGATGAACCACATCCGTCGGAGCTTTTCAGTCCAAGACGAATGGGATGGACCGTGACATTCAATAGGAATGTCGACCTTGATACCGGAAAATGGTTTAGCTTGGCCTCTGATGTCCGATAATAGTCTGACCAAGCGGCGGTAGATTTATCCCAAGGATTTCTGTTGAGGCGTTAACAAAGATAGCGCGCTGTAAGGATCGTGAAATGACCTTTGCGAGAGCAGAGTCTACAGCGAGAGCATGAGATGCTCTGAGATCGGTGGGTCGAGATGATTGACGACTTTGTAGTAGTATATCACCAGGTTGATTTGATCTGGCGGTAGTCAAACACGATGTCTGCCCGATCTCCACCATCATCGGCGCCACCAACATCTCATTAGGGTTTATGTTATGAGATGGCATGGTGGCCATGTGGCTTCAGAAGATCATTGAGGATCTGGCGGTGAAGGAAAGGTCGTAGATGTTGGATCTTTCGGACGATTGGTGGATCTATATGATCTGTCTAATAGAGCTCTTTCAGGGTATGATTGACGGTTGGGTAGAACATCGGGTGAAAAGTTTAACGTACGTACATACACTACACATGAATGCCCTGCAGCAGAAGCAAGTCCAGGGAGTACTCATGGGAGTCATGGAGGCTGGCCCATGTATCCAACGGTTAGCACTCGTATATTGAAGTATAAAGTATTGTGGCCGTCGGGATTTTCTCTCTTCCATTTTTTTAACTTCCAGGAAAAGGCAAGCTCAAGAAAGAAGAGTCTGGAATGGAAGTACTAATTCATGATCGGGTCACCCTGCACATCAAAAATTTCTTCTGGGCCTTGCAAGGTGTGCTAAAAGTACCAATAAGATGAACATGAGTGGCTGCGTGTCAGTTCTCGTCTTGTCGTCACCACCACAAACCAGACGAAGGATAGATCATAGTATGGAGTCGGAGGAGTCGGACAGGCCTGATCGACAGCCAGTGTCCACGTTTTGGTCATGTCCTAATGAGCCGGTTCGGGGTCATTGGCGGAAGAAAGATGGAGGGGACGATCAGGCCTGCAGAGAAACAGCGACCATCCCCACCGAGTAGGTTTCAGGCCCTTTTCGGGGAGAAAACAGACTAGGAAATGAAAAAACCAAGCCCTACCGCTATTTCATCACGGCGAACTTCTTCGACTCTCATTGGAGATCATTCGTAAAGGGGGAAAGAACGTTAGACTCGGCTGGAGCATAAATCGTGAAATGCTTGGCGGGAACCATTCAATTCCAGCTTCGGAGGTAGTTGGACATGGCCAATGTCTGATCCTCTTCGTTCCCCTTGTCTAGATATAGTAATGGGATCCATGGTGCTAGGGATTTGGAGTCCGATACGCTGACAAGATGGCTCATTTGTTGGTCCTCCTTCTCCTGGATGATCCGTATGTTCTCATGGATGCTATCCCCGTGGTATCCAGAGCCATCGAAATGTCGTTTAGGAATGCATGCGACTTGGACATGGTCATCTCTCTCCCAATATTCCCCCTAGAGACAGTGGTTATTGCTTTCAAACCATGCCACGACGGGCAACTCCTCGCAGGAAAAGTGCCAAATCGTAGAGTGCATTTTCTAGGCCTCAGCCGTGTATGGTAGGGTTCACTGGGATCGTTAGTGGACCGGTGGGCGTGTTTGTATATCATTTCCCTCTAGGAGTTCTGTCTGTTGTGTACAACTATATGACAGGGGCTGAGACGGGCGGTTACTCTTGCCACCTACACTGTTCGAGACCCGTGGATGATCTCTTTTGCCCTCTGCCACAGTAGTTCCTCTAGGTGAATGTCGTAGATGAACCGCCACTTCGCATTGCACCATTCTCGATGTGTTAGTCTGCAGCCCAGTGTGGAGGGTAAATGTAACCGATCGACAAGGGACCCACTCACCTGCGTCTCAGAGCCTCCGCATCTCGATCAAATCATAATAAAGAACAGCCCCATGAGAACTTTATTCTCGGGAGAGAAGACAGGATTGCGGGTAGTCATGATCCCTCTGTGTCTGATACCGTAGATCGCTCCTACGCACCTGTTCCCTGGTGCCCAATTCGGACGGCATATGATCCTGGGGTGTTCCTGCCATTCAATCCCATAGAGATGCCGAAACTGAATTCAAGAATATTCCTCGCTAGTGTACATTGGACCTATCAGGGCAAGCATCGCCGGGCAGGTTGGACATTCACTGAGCAGCTTCACGGCTGATGATCTACCTGGATCTTTTCTCAAGGCGGATTTCTCTGTAGAAGGGCCTAGTCCTCTGCATAGTGATTTGTTAGTAGTCTGCACCGAGAAATAGAACACGTACTATATGGCAAGGAGACATGGCTACCTGAGGCTCAACAGAAGCCGGGTCCACTCGACTCGGCAGGCTCGATGAGCCAGCGGCTTAGCACCCCACGGTATCTACAGACCTAGGACGATTTGCTTCCTCTATTATGCCACGTAGTCTTGGCGTTCCATGGCGGGACTGAGTGTTTCAGGCTTGGTATAGTCGCGTAACGGTACTTTGAAGGATCAAACCAAGGGACGGTGCATTATCAGCGGTATCCAGTCAATGTCTAGACACATTCGTGAGGATTTAGCCGCAGAAAATCCTGTAGGGGTCGGCCAAAAGAATCCTGCGGAGGGTCCTGGGAAATTGCACAGGATACTGGCGCATTCGATGGTATGGCAGGCTGTTGTAGGACATGCGACGAGTGATCAGCATAACTAGTAGTAATCTCTAGGCAAGCATCCCCTAGGCTGTACGGATACTCGACAGATAAACGTTAGAATGTCATGCAGAGCAACGGCTCCTTGGCACAAGGGTCACGTCGTCGATCCTCCAGACCGACAGGAGCCATTTAGCTGGCCGCTGATTGGGTTGTTGTTCAAAGGTTAATAGAATCTGCATTGAATTTATTCATGATCGGAGTTCCACATCCAATGTGACTTGGCTTCATGCGTACCGGCCCAGAAGGCTGTGAGAATCCATTTGCCCCTCGTTTCTTATTCGTTGGCTTCCCATTTTCCCTTCAGTATTTTATTTATTTTTTTCACGTTTCTTTCAGTTTCTTTTTTCGCTGCTTCTTAACGGATCTCGAAATCGAAATCGAAATCGCCCCCCATATCCGCGGGTACCGATAAAAAGCGCCATACCAAACTCCTGGTGGATCAAAACCTTCGTGTCTCCTTCGATTCGCCCAGCCATTACATAAATGCACAAACAATTAATCGGAATATAAACCGAGGTCTCTTAGCAAGTATCGCTTGGCCAATTGTACTCCACAAACCCCATTCATCAGCGTCTGGCCAGACCGCCCCGAACCTTACAAAGATAATCTTGCTGTACCGTCATCGCTCTTGAGAGAGATCTAAACAACCGATCTTTGCGGCTTCATCCGTTCGATTCGGCTGTGGAATAGGACCGTTCACTTCTTTCCTCACACCATGCCTCGTGCTCCGCAGAAATGGACGCCAGGGGAGGACAAGCTCCTCTGCAGAGAGGTTCACAATCAATGTAAGTCGAGTCGGGGAAGAGTTCGATGCATACTGTGTCTGACCTTGTATGTCATGTCCCAGTGACCGAAGGCCGAGTAAGAGACTGGCGATCCATAGCGACCAAGATTCCGGGACGGACCAATAAAGACTGTCGCAAACGCTGGCACAACGTGCTCTCGGGAGGATTAAACAAGGGATACTGGACGGAGGAAGAAGATAAACTGTTGACACAGGCGGTACAAACACGTGGAGAGACGTAAGGACCATCAGATCTTGCGCTGGGAAAGAACCCCATGCTGACACACGACGACTACAGATGGACGGTAGTGGCAGATGTTGTCAAAACACGAAGTGCAGATCGTATGTCTCCTGTTCCTTGCCCTCCGACCCTTGTCACTGGTCCATTGTCAGGCAAGACGACATGTTACGTGAAGATGAGGGCAATGCTAATCGAGGCCGGGTCTAGAATGTGCCAAACGATGGAAACAATGTCTGGATCCACAACTGGACCGTAGTGAATGGACAGAGCTCGAGGTACGTTTCCAGCATCTCCAGAAGCCAAACTGAAGCGAGGCTAACATGCACGATCATAGAATCGACGATTAATGGAAGCATGCGCTGTCAAGGGGCGACGATGGAAAGAGATTCAGATGGAGCATTTCCCTACGCGGTCACGAAACTCGATAAAGAACCAGTAAGAATGGGCTCCCAGGGGGGGAGGAGAATAGGAATGAAGGGCTAATCAGATGGCACCACAACCAGACACACGATCCTTACCCGTCGATACAACAAGTTGAAGAAGCTGCGCGAGGCTCAGGATGCCACGAGCGCTGCACCCGGTCCCGAAGATACGAGTCTATCTCCGAGCCCATCCGAGGACTCTGGCGACAACAGCATCGATAGCAGCAGTGATGACGATAGCGGTGTTGGAAATGGAAGTACAAGAGAAAGCAGCGAAATCCAAGAGCCTCAAATTGTCGATCACGGTGTTACTATGAGCATGAACCCCACAGACATCATTGAATTTCCGACACAGGTGGCCACGGGACATCACGGTTTTGTGCATGGGTCATCGTGGGGTATGGCCGGCACATTGTCGGGAGATCCATGGGGGCTACCTTCGGTAGGTGAGACTGATGGCACGACAGTCTTCTTTGGTGGCATGATGCCGGAGTTTCACGCCGTTCCACCGTGCGCATTGCCCAGTGTCAACTTTGAAGATGCGAATAGCTGCAAGGATTGCATTTGTCCTAGCCTGTTATCACCGACGGAAGAGTTCCCCAGTGAATATGGCCAGAGCGACACTTTCTTCGATGACTCGAGCATGTCAGCCATGGAGACAGAGGAACAGACCATCCTATCCCTACGAGAAACAATGGCACGCGGGAAAGGGTGCGGGAAAATAGTGCTGACTGTGGAGGAGCCCGATAATAATACGGTCGAATCACTCGTGCAAATTGCTTTCTCGAGCAAATCGCGGTTCCACTTTGCCCGCGAGTGACCGTCTGGGTTCACCAACCGGGAGCTTGAGATTTGCGGTGTTTTCGTTCGGTGGCCATCTTTTCCTTGCACGTATATCAGTGGTTCTTGGCGTTGAAATGTATGTGAGGGGCACAAGTAGAATAGTCATTCGACTTTGCCTGCTCATGACATGGTCCCAGTTGTACTGATGATTGCTTTTTTCTATCGATAGACTATAGACCATGTGGCGTTTAGCGAGTGCTTTTGGTCCACTTGTCATACTAGAAGAGGTTCATTGAAAAGCATTGATGAGTCTAGTTCAATCCTCCTCATGCCACAATACCATGTTGTGATATCGTTTATCCTAGCTAAGTGGAAGGTTGTTTGTTCTGTCCGGTGCAGACATACCTTATAACCCCATACCCCATGATCTCGCATCAAGTAGTGTGTGAGTGGGGGATACATACTGGAGGGCATTGCACGGTAGGTTTGATCTCATTTCAGAGGCAGGGATTAAATTTCGACCGTCGCGTCCACTGTAGTAACTTGGATTGAGTCGGAGGGCCATTTGAATCAAGAATATACTGTAGAGTTGAATGGTTGAATGGTTGAATCACTCAAGAATCACAGGAGGGCGATGGCATTACTATCGTAAAGTGGAACACAGTGGAAGTGTGCACAGCAGGCCAAGCACCACCACCTCGCCCCCTCGCCCCCTTCAAAAAAAAAAGAATAAAAATGCGTCATAAAAGAACGTATAAAACTGAATCTCTGCCCTTTTTTAAAGATACCGTGAATCAGTCCCGAGTACGGCTCATTGACGGACGCAGGGTTTGGGGTTTGCAGCCATAGGGCGACATACTGGAGTGAGTGGAGGAGACCTCGCAAAGGGGATGAGACCTACATGGGATTCATTTCTGGAGATGAGGCGATTGGCTATACGAGATGCTAAGATCCATCTTTCTGATCGACCTCGTTTGCGGGCCCGCGCACGGAGGTCATAAAGCTTATACTTTCCGATTTATACGATACCTTAATAGGAGATATTACACCCCCATGGCGTAATTCTCCAGCAAGGCAACAGTTGTGCTTTAACTGCTCAGGTATAGGCTGCGAGGGTAGTTCTCCACTCCCGGTAGATCATACGGACTGGAATTATGGTTGGAGAACAAGACCCTGGTCTGGAGAGGGGTTGTGGCAGACAAAGCCTAAAGGAAGTCATGCTCACAGCAGGCTCGGCATGGTATCTCCGAGGACATGGATGAGCATACCCACCATGCCTTGATTTTGTCCGTCATTATCAACTGGGGGTGATTATATGCTGTCGATGGTCAACGGGATGCCCCACGACCTGATCGGAAGAAAGATATTAGCAGGCCAATCCAACTCCAAGGGCACAAACACAATTAAAAACTTCTCACCCGCGAGGAAAGCGAGTGCTGATGTTCCAGCCCAAACGCCTGGTCTGACAAGTCTGAGCCATCATCGATCGATCTAGGGCATGACCTTCATCGTGAGGCCTAGCAACTGTACTTGTTGCTGCTTCAGGTATTTGCCCCTGAGTGTGGGAGGCTGAGATTTCGAGAAAACGCGAGCGTTCTTTTCACGGTCGCAAAAGAAAAAGCAAACCGGGAATAACTTGTTGATATAGACAAGGGAAGTTGATCCTTTTGTTCGCTTGGATGGATGGTTGGATCGCCTTCACGGAAAAAGGAAGTTGACCAGGGCGCTGATGAATGACTTTGGCGTGGGAAATGAAATTCACATGATATCTGACCACGTGCTCACTGGTTGAGGGCTTCAAGCAGTAGGTAGTCTGAGAATCCTTAGTAGTAATGTCAAGAGTACGGAGTAGTAAATAGTACTCTAAATATGGGGGAGAACTTGGAAGATTGATATATATTATCGACAGAGACCGACCCACTCAAATCAAATGTACTAATGAGCCCTACAGCTAAGTTTCTTCTATTTTCAAGTTATCCATTCTACTATGTTCAAGGCTGATGAAGTGAGAAGTACTTTTGTCACCGTGACGCGTGACGTGGCCATGTGATCACCAGCTTATTTATCTTAGATCTCCCCTCGACTAAGTCACTCTTCAGCCAAAGACCAGAGAAACAACATTTACTGGGAGTGCTTGAGGAAAAGAGAAAATGCCGGATAAAGATGCATTAGAAAGTCCGAGTCCCTCGGAAGAAGGTAGCAATATCATCGATGAGCCGGACGAAGCCAAGCCTGATACGGGGGACGAAGATGGCGGGAATCCGCAAAACTCGCGACATAGCTTTCTAAATGTATGTCTGATCATTTCTTAGCAGATTCAACCAGATTGACTCACTCCGTTCGTGAAGTCCCGGTTGGTCGTTGCTGGGGCTGGAGCGTTACTGGTCGTCGCTCCAGCTCTTCTCTCCGTCCCAGCCCTTGCTGCGGTCGGCTTTACCTCCACCGGTATCCAGGCGGGTGAGTTTGATAATGAAAGCTCTGGAAGAACTGTACAATCTAAGCTGAGTTCATTTCTGGGAACAGGTTCCGCAGCAGCGGCTATCCATTCCGCGATCGGGAATGTCGCCGCCGGCAGTATTTTTGCTGTCGCACAGAGCGCAGGAGCAGGCGGCGCTGGTCTTGCTGCTGTGAATGGCGCCGTGCAAGCCGGGGGAGCTTTGGTAGCAGGGCTGTCTTATCTGGTCCCGGGAAGAAGAGCGCAGTCTGGCATGACTTCACCATGAAAGGAATTTGCGGGTTGACCACCTGAGTATGTTCAGCGCAATACTGAGAGCAAAGCTTCAAACTGTTGGTGGGACGTCAAGGCCGAGACTTGACAGCAGCTCTAGATGCGTACCAGGAACCTTGGATACACTCGTCTTGAGCGGAGATTGTCTAAGATGCTGCTAGCCCGCGGCCACCTTGGCCGGAAGTAGTTGGGATCGTCGGATATAATTGAGCCTTAGCAACCTATTGCGCTGGCGGTGGCTTCTATCCTCAGAAGTAAAACACTTTTATGAGTCATTCTTTTCTCGGTAAGCCAGATTCCACAAGTAGGGCAGTCAGACATAGAGGACGCTGTAACAACGTTTAGATCTCTCCGCAGGATAACGCTCAGCTCAGACAGCCAAGGAGATGCTCGGGGGAACACATCGAATTGCCTCGGAGAAGACAGCCTGGGCTTTTGCCCGGTGAAATAGCAGGTTGCTTCCGTGAAAGACGTCCAACCACCAAGGGATTGCCAGTCCAGGTCTCGCGCTGAAATTTTCAAAGAAGTCCATATGGTTAGGTGGACACCAGTTGTCACTCCCCGCAATACCCCAGAGTTCCAACTCCAGATTTCTCAAATGATAGCTCTCCAGATACGCTGCTGGATACTGCCTAGTGGAGACTCATTCATTGTGGTCTGTTGAGACCGGATGCTACTTCAGTGATCAAATCCATGGACGTTCCAGGGTATTCTCGTAAATCGCTCCACTACCAAAGGCCATGCCTTGGCCCTAACCCGAATCTCCCCACCATGTCGACATCAGACATTGCTGATGAGAAAAAGGGTAATGCTCAGCATGTGGAGAGCGTCGCGAATATTGTCACCATCGAGGATATGCAAGTGTTCGGTTTGAGAGCTGAGAATGTCGAGTTACATACCAGCTTTTCGGCGGAGCAGAAGAAGACACTCCTGCACAAGGTATACGACTAGCTGTATATAATAAACCAGGATCCATATTCCTACGAATATTAATACGTACTGCATTTACCCAGAGCGATGTTCGACTGGTGCCAATGCTGGCAGTCCTTTACTTGGTCTCCCATCTTGACCGGTCCAACATCGGAAATGCGAAGACTGAAGGGCTCATGGAGGACTTGGGGCTTAGTGGCATATAGTATAACTTTGGGCTGAGCATCTTTTTCATTCCATACGTGCTGTTGGGTACGCAGAAACTGCAGTGCGTGGTGCTAACCAGAGCCGCAGAGGTGCCGAGGAATACGCTGCTCGGGAACGTCTCTCGACCCTCAATCTATCTCAGAAGTCTCATCACTTGCTGTGGTATCGTCATGACCCTCACCAGGCTGGTACAGAACTTTGCCGGGATGTTCGTCACACGTCTCCTGCTGGGCGTCTTCGAGTACGTCCTCACTGCCGAGCGTATCTCCTTATCGGATCGCTGAAAATCCAAAAAGAGGTGGGGGTTTCCCCGGTGCAGTCTACCTTTGCGCTTTGTGGTATATGACGAAGGACCTCTCCTATCGGGTTGTGACTTTCTTTTGCATCCGTGCGCTCTCGGGGGTTTTCTTGGGTCTCCTCGCTGCTGCGATAGCGCAAATGGTCGGTGTCGGAGGTCAGGAAGGGTGGTGCTGGATATCCCGGCTGGAGGGCCTTGTCACAGTGGTCCTGGGAGCAATGTGCTTCTTCCTTCTAGTCGATTCCCCGAAGACATCGAGCAGCTAGCTCAGTCCCAACAAGGTACGATACCTGGAATTGCAGCAATTCACCAAGGAAGGCGGTCTTTCTCCACTGAAGGTTGTATATGCAGGCTCAAAACTCTGCCAATCCGCATATGTCTATAGGTATTTCACTATTCTAGGGGGCATCGTCTCCACAATCACCATGGAATTCCCAGGCAACAGGTTCACCATACCCAGGATCACCAAGGCTATGGGGTTTACTAATACCAATGCTCAGATCCAGACCATTCCACCGTATGTAGCTCGAACCACCGCCGTCGTGTTCGCCAAACTCTCCGACCGCTTCCTTTGGCAAATGCCGTTCATTGCCATACCCTTGACACTGGTCGCGATTGCCTATTCCGTAGTCATATCCTTCCATGGGCATTTAAAGGAAAGCATGGGCCCTAGTTTCTTCGCCGTGATTCTGATATGTATCGGCCTCTACCCAAATCCATCCCGCGACCACATCGTGGACGGCCAACAATCTAGCGCCATCCAGTCGCAGAGCCGTGGGTCTTGCATTCAACATTTGTATCGGGAATATCGGCGGCATTATTGGCAGTTACATGTTCCTGGAGCACGAGCACCCGAAGTATTATACCGGCTTTGGCTTATCTCTCTCTTTCGGTGTGACTGGTTTGATTGTCGCGCTGTTGTTAGAGCTCTCGTATCCTTATGGCAATCAGAAAAAGGCCAATGTCTTTGAAAGGGAGATCAGGGAACGCTACAGCGACCACCAAGCGTTGGCGATGGGAGACCGAGCACCCCTTTTCAAGTATACCCTGTAAGTGCCTCTGCCTGCAAGGGGCTTTGTGATTTTCTGACTACGGATGGGCCTTTGATTTCCGATTGTGCTGATCTCTTGGAGATTAAGAAATGTTCTTCTCCCCCCCCAATACCTGGCGTGTCTTCCGCGCAAGGCCCTTCTTGCCGGGGAACATTTCCACCGGTATGATGGGGAACCGCCTAATTATTCAAAATTGGAAGTTAGACGATAGTCCCGTGTTCGACCTGGGCGGGATATCATATCAGGTTTCCCCTATTCTCTGATTGTACGACCCAGCCCTTCTTTACAGAGAGAAATCCTGAACAGCAATCTACTACCTTTACGTACCCGGTACGCTATCCTGTCGGAGAATCTTCGGGATATACTGGACTTCTAACTGGAGTATCTATCGGTCACCATCCCTCGACGGGTTTCTGTTTCTCGGATCACCGTCGGATATGCTACTCGGCTCGACATGGGCTGCAAAGTGTGGTGGGACACCTCTCTTTGAATGAGAAGTGTCTCTATGAAGATAAGTAGACGAGGCCTACTTGATTAATTATGCTCGCCTGGGAGATAAGGGCATGATACGACCTATCAGGTCTCTGTATGCGTGCACATGCATACTTGACCAGCTACTGGATTATATTCCCTAGAACCAGAGCTAAGACCGATAGTGTGTTTTGAGTAGACTCAAGGAATTGCCAAGCATGCAAGCAGGGATCAGTGACCCACTGAAATCGTTCGGCACTTTGGCAGGAGAAGATCATTTGCAAATTGTCCGAAATTAAGGGCTGTGAGCTAAGCTGAGAACTACAAGACCTCTCATCACATCGTCTCTTTGTAGAGAACTGCTAACGAACGTAGAATTATAAATACTCACAAGTTTACCTGTCGAGAGAATTTATCATGCTCGGCAGACTCGCATAGTTCCCTCTTATTCTTGCACAATGTACCACAAGTCATTCTTGTTCGCCACTGCGGTTCTGGGATCCGTCGCTCGCGGTGGTGTGCTCCCCCGAGCCAGTATCGGCAGCGACAAGGTCGTGGGATTCCAACAAACTGTCCCCCCTGGCATCACTGGGGACGTTTACTTGGCCTACCAACCGCACCTTTACGTGGCCAATGGTTGCGTTCCATTCCCGGCGGTTGATGCTGAAGGCAATACGAAGTCCGTTGTTTCCATTGAGTCTTTCCCCCAGGTGTCATTCTTTGTTGCACCACAACACGGTAGCGTTGTATACTGATATGAGTCCATAGTGCTGGCCTCAAACCCACTGGTGACTCACACGGTCATTGTAGCAAAAGCACCGGACAAATTTATGTGAGAGGTGCTCCTTACGGGGGCCATTACGGCCTTTTGTACGCTTGGTACTTTCCTAAGGACGAGCCATCATCGGGTTTAGGCCATCGTCATGATTGGGAAGGCGTTATTGTTTGGCTTGCTGACTCTACTTCCACGTCGGCTGATAATATCTTGGCGGTTTGTCCATCTGCGCATGGGGGCTGGGACTGCTCAACAAACGGCTACACGCTTGATGGCACCAAGCCATTGATTCGATACTCCAGTACCTGGCCGGTGGACCACCAGAATGGATTGACCTCTACCGTGGGTGGTATGCAACCCCTGATCGCATGGGAGAGTCTGCCGCCGGCCGCAAGTACAGCGTTGCAGAATACCAACTTTGGAAGCGCCATCGTTCCATTCAAGGATGCGACATTCGCAGCCAACCTGGGCAAAGCAACATTCTGAGACGAGGCAGATTGTGTAGTTGGGGGGTTTCTCTGCTAGAAAATCTTTGTTGTAGATGAGTAACATCTGCACTAGTATGTCTGGCACACTTCTTTAGGAGGTACTCCGTACTTGCTGATCACATACATACATGCCGATGACCAATTTGAATATGCTAATCCCATATCCATGTAGAGATGATGGAACATTCGCCATCCATCCTAAGAATTGTGCATACAAATTCCCCGGTTACTATTGGGTAAATTTCCGTACCAGTCGTGAGTGAGCTCCACTTGGAGGGGATGAGCATTAATAATCAGTCCATCGCGTGCTGAGCGATCGGAGGATATAAATGATATACTCACGTATTTGAGACTGTCTGTAGGTAGAATAGTATCCTCCTCAAGTTTAGTCCACATGGCGACGACATTCAAACCCAGAAACGTCCTGCTCTTTGGCGCAACCGGCAACATTGGGATATACATCCTCGACGCCATTCTAGCCGTGCGAGAAGAGTTTGACCGAATTGTGATCTTCACATCGCAGACGACGGCGACCTTGAAGAAAAATCTTCTGGATGAGTTGAGGCGCACGAAGAAGGTGGAAGTAATTGTCGGCGACTTGCAAGATGAAGACGCGGTTAGGAAGGCTTATGATGGTGCGTCCGGCTCCTTTCTCTCCGCCGATCTGGATGATTGACAAACAGTAGGAATCGATACCATCATCTCTGCCCTGGGTCGGGGTGCCATTACGCTCCAAATCCCTCTCATCCGTCTTGCCGACGCTTCTCCGACTGTGAAATGGTTCCTCCCCTCCGAATATGGAACCGATATCAAGTATTCGCCAGCTTCGGCACAGGAGAAGCCACACCAACAAAAACTGGCGGTGCGAGCGGTCTTGGAGAATGACGTGTCTGAGTTGGCCTATACCTATGTGGTGACGGGCCCGTATGCAGATATGTACGTTCATTTTGCTTCCAATCCGGAAGTCGGTGGATGGGATGTGAAGAGCAAGAAAGCGACTCTGTTGGGAACAGATGGAAATGGGCCCGTGAGCTTGACCACGATGAAGGAGTATGTCTCTCTGGATCCCGCTGAAGAACGCCGGGGCGTGCCCTTATGGGACTAACCAACGACAACTGGGATCTAGTGTTGGAACTCTCGTACGGGCAACCTTAGAACATCCCTCGGTTGCCTTCAAACGGGCCCTTCGGGTCAACTCATTCACCACAACGCCGTCACAGATTCATGCCGAGTTCGAGCGCCAGACAGGTGGTCAGCCGTGGACGGATGTTCGATACACGTCGCTCTCCCGACTGCGGGAGGTGGAATCGGAAGCATGGAAGACCGAGAAGCCCGACGCCACAGGATTTACCCTGCGACGGATCTGGACCGAAGGTGGCACTTTATACGATCAGCGAGATAACACGTTGATCGGCGAGCCGCCGTTGCAGACCCTGGTGGATGTGGTTGCGGAGGAAATCCGACAATCGTCTTAGCCAGGCAGCCAAACTCGTCGCATTGTGTATCTGGTCCAGTAGTTTCAGGGGCATGGTGACTAGATGCTCCTTGGTGGGAATTCAATGTATGGATTGGCCCAGTGGTTTCAAATCCAACTTTACAAAAGCATAATACTTGTTGAATAGTAGTATATGGTACCATCCATCAGGCTATACGGCTTCATTGCTGTCCGATACACCCGGGCCCCCCACAGTTGATAGGACGACTCGTTTGAGCAATTGTAATCCGACATCTTTACCAGCACATTATACTGTAACGATCAACCTCACACTCTTATACTTAAGGTCCGGTGTCACAGTATCACGTGATTCCAATGAGGTTTCTCGTTCTGGACGACGTGGTACGGTTTTGTACATTCAAAATATCTGCGAACTGGCATTTGACACAACCACAACTCGATTCACCCCGAGAACAGTCCATAATTATATCCATCGCCGTCCTCCTTCTAACGAAGACCCCGCCATAGTCCGTTCTGACTCTCTGCTGGACCCACTTGGGTGCGTCTGGAGTCGCGGTTCTGTCAACAATCACCACGATTCAACTGAACAATACACCAACGACGATCTCACCATGGCGCCTCACGAAGGACGAGTACATACCAAGGAATATGACATCAAAGACAGCAATGTGGAGCTGATTGGATCGGAAATCGACCATCGCGTCAAATACAACTCGGCCGCCACGGAGCCGGCCTGGAATAATGGCCAGGTGGGAAAGGCGCCCGGGCTGTGGATCTGGCGCATTGAAAATTTCGAGGTAGTGCCCTGGCCCAAAAGCCGGGCGGGTGAATTTTATGACGGGGACAGCTACATCGTGTTGCACTCGTACAAGGTCGGCGACGAGAAGTTGGGTCATAATATCTTCTTCTGGTTGGGAAACAAGACAACGCAGGACGAGGCGGGCACCGCGGCCTACAAAACCGTGGAGCTGGATGAATTCCTGCAGGGGGCCGCCACCCAAAACCGGGAAGTCCAGCAATATCCATCGGAGGAATTTGTGTCCCTGTTCCGTCGCATCTCGATCCGGACTGGAGGCGTGGAATCGGGATTCCACCACGTCGAAGAGGAGACGCTCGCCGAGGTGACAAAATTGCTGCGCGTGTTCAAGCATCCGAACGTCGGCCATGTTGACTCGATAATTGTCTACGAAGTGAAACCGACCTGGCAGAGTCTCGATGACCACGACGTCTTTGTCTTGGACAAGGGCGACAAAATCTGGGTGTGGCAGGGACAGAATTGCAGTCCGATGGAAAAGGCGAAGGCCGCTCAAGTGGTGAACGACATGACACTTGCGAAACACATCGACGTGGAAGTCATATCCCAACTGGAGTCGCGATCGAAGATCGTTGTCGACTTGTTAGGTGGCCAGACGGTGGATCAACGTACCTTCCAGGCTTCTCGACCGATCTCATTATCCCAGCGATCGCATGATCATCGCAACCAGCCGCGTCCGTCCAAATTATTCCGGCTCAGCGACGCATCGGGGACGCCCTCTTTCGATCTGGTCAAGGATGGCGGGCGAGTGTACCTGTCGGACTTTGACGGAAACGACATCTTCCTGTACGACGTTGGCTGCCGACTTTGGGTCTGGCAAGGGTTAGGGGCCAGTGACAGAGAAAAGGCGTTGTGGCTGAAGGTCGCCCAGGCGTATATCCGTCAACTTCAACACAGCCAGAATGATTCCCTGGCACATCGGATCCCCATTGCAAAAGTTTTGCAGGGCCACGAGAGCCCGGCATTTTTGGCAACGGTGGAGGTATAGATAGAGACCGACATCTGATTCACATATTCAACGTGTTTCCAATGCAAGATATACCTCATTTGGTCGAGGATTGAGATGCTCTATGCGCCCTCCTGGACGTAAACTTCCGAATGTGTACCTGATCCGAGCCGTTGAAGGAACTTTTATAAACGTGGACATTCTCAATCAATGGCAGACTGATCGAAAGCAGTGACAAAGGGTCTGGAGATACTCCCACGATTTTCTCTTTGGGAAGTACGGTACAGTAGTATAAATCAGACAGGTTCCTTCGGGAGTCTAGTGGACAGTTCGGCAGTCTGATGTTGCCAATTTCCTGAGTATACCACAGGGATTCTATATCAATTCGGTCTTGGTTAGCATCACGTCCCTGGTGGTTGTCTTTTTCTCCCGTCTCCACCACGCCTAGCGGGACTGAGCTGGCACGGTGATGTATACCGGCCCGGTATATATTTCGATCAGGTAAGTTCTATCCTATCCTGAGTCTCAAGGGCTATAGCAAGCCACATTTGAAGCGGCCCAACTTAAGAATCCTCCAACCCCATAATAATGCAACACGCAGTGGCGATATCCGAGCTCCCCCTCAAAGGCTTGGTAATGAACTCGTAAGACAACATTGGTATAAGTCCTTCTCCGGACTGGATGAGATCATTGCCAACAGATCATCTGCACTGTTACAGCGGCCATGATGGATGAAAGTTTGCAGTTCCGGGCAGTGATCACGATGAATTAGATGAGGAAATGTATCAAAGGACCAAACATACACTTGATGAACTGGAGATGGAACCTGAGCCAGCGGATATTCTGATGAACTTGAAACGAGCGTTGAGTCGGAGGACGGGTATGCTCATGGTCATCTGGAGGCCTTCGATAGTGAATCTATGGCATCTGGATTAGCAGAAGGCGACCCATGGATATTGAAATCCGACTATCCAGTAGACAGTCCACCAAATTCGACAATGATATTCGTATTCCACCAGCCGTGTTCTCCCCAACGGCCGGACGTGGTGTCGCAGAGCGTTAGCATATCAACAAGCCCGGTTGTCGTGGTCTATAAGAAGAGCCCTAAGCAATGACAGTTTTCTACGCAGTCATACTACTGGATCGGTCTTTTTACGCCTATATGACTATAGGTTTCCTTACATCGTGACAGAACTACACAGGGCAATCTGAGATAGTTGAGAATGATGACGTGGACTCACGAGATGAATACTTCGTTGATGTGGCCCATTTGATTCGTCCCTCGGAGGAAGAGCAGAGCAGACCACCGAAATATTTCATCTTGTGGAGAAAGGCCGTAAAGCAGGAAGATATCTGCCTCGTCAGCAAGTGAAAACCATTGTGTCAGCTTAGCTTCCATTGCGTTTTTCTCGGTTCCCAGGTCCGCAATGGTCAAGCTAATCAAGGGACAGTCGGTCTTGAAGGCGATAGTTTCTAGAGCCTGGAGGATTATTAGTATTCCCGTTCTTGAATTTAATGACGACTGTGAGGAGACTATCTGCTGAAAAATCTTCCAGCCTACTATCAACCACACCTGCTACAATTACTGGAATGATCGGCCTCGACCTGATTGCCAACATGGCCTCTTTATAGGATAATAATATTCACGCAAGCCCTTTTGACCTTAGGTAAAGATGTACTGCGCTAACTAGTCTGTGTGTGTCAGCCTCACATGTAGCTGCGATTGCCCACGATTAGAATCGTAAATTCTTAATGGCTGGTTGTAGCTATACGTGTCAGTGGACTGAGGTGTGATTATTCTTGCATGAACTACCCTATCCTCCACGGTCTTAGCACTTTTTCTTATGGCCGATCCTTGGCTATCGGAGGGCATTTGCCCAACAATAATATACCTGTTTGTCAGTATAAATTGGCACTTTGGATACCAGGCTGTTTAAAAAAAGTCGGATCCCAACTCCCAGTAACGAAACTTGCAAACCAAACGCTTGGGTGGGATTCTAATGAACTTCCTGTTTGTCCGTCCTACAGACCGCTTTGATGTATGGGTAGAAGGACGAGGCTGGAGTACTACTAGCACAATGGATACATTAGTACTTGCAGCAAGTACCTGGAGCCTTACCAATCACGCATCCTCCACCCCGAAGCGCCGTGACCAAGCTTGCATAGATGGCGAACACCAGAACCTCTTTGTAATGATGTAACTGCTATCACCATAGTGTTTCCGTCAAGAAAGAATGAACTGTATACTCCGCATAATACGGTTCAAGAACCTGTAGCAGATAGTTGGTCCAATCATTTTGCCACTTCCAAACATACAGAGCTTTTGCAAACTCCCAGTATTCTGGATACCAGCCACTAAACTCCCAGTCCAAAAGCCCACTGATAGATCCATTGTTGACCATGATATTCTGAAGGCGCAAGTCTCCATGGGTGAACACGATTTGATGTCTTTTCTGCGAAAGCATACCAACCAAGAAGTTTTGAATATGACATTTTGGTGCTTTGGATTGATATGCCTCGATAATTGCATTGTTGAAGGATTCTTCGGAATTGAACGGTCCTGATGTATATTAGCATTATTCAAATTTCTAGGTTGGATACTACAAACCTTTGGTGTGATGGGTCTCTAAGATTGGATCAGTAACAGGACCAAGATCAGCCGAGCCGATGTAATTTTGATGGCTTATTTGGCGAAGTTGATGGATATACTCTTTTAATTCATTGGCAATCTGACTTTTCGTTACATCGTCATAAGTCTCCCAAACCTTATCCAGAGTTTGGCCCTCCACATAACTCATAAATATATAAGTATCGAATAAGCTGCCGTAGTCTTTGATATCTCGATGTATTGGGCCATAGGAGTAGCAGGCGAAGACTTTTGGGACCGGGACAGTTTCTGTGTTTTGTTCAACAAACATTAGGTTCTTCGCTTCGTCGAGCGTGACATGAGATCCGAATTTCACCACAACACTAGGAGATATCTTTGCTATGGTAATACCACCCCAGTTAAAGATTGTATTAGTGGAGGTAACCTTTTCATTGACGCTGTCTGGAGAAGGCACTGTAAATCCTGGAACTGAGCAAAGAATATTCATCTGTGGCCCATAGTCCACAGACTGAGGGGTCTCTTCTGTGCCATGCATCCTGATGAGTTGGCAATAGTAAATCTTAAAGAAGAATGTAGACAGAAGACAAGCAGTGGTGATAGGATTTAGCTCAGTAAGCATGCACTGGCAGCTCTAGTTGCTCCTGGATTGATCTGGTTCAACTTGGCTTGGTGAGTGATCCAGGAGCGAATTCCAGTGGTCTTTGTTGATCACTCACGTGACTGTAGGAAGGGCAGATTCAGGGTCAATATCAGCCATATGTCACGGTGCCAGGCTGCCAGCCCAAATTGCTAGTTCTGCCCAACCAGACTATCTAATTAATATATATAGGAGATCCTATGGAAGACTTTCTTAGAATCTTTTCTAAGATATTACAAGCCATAATCCCTCGCTTTACTCAGCAGCTTGAAATTTTATACTTAGTAATTATTAACATAGATATTTTCTATTATTTATGTGATCCTTGATGTACTGGGTATGTAAGATACAAGCGTAATCAGTATGGGATTGCTGGTATATATTGAGATTCCGCCTGGTGGCTATCGCGAGCGTAGATTAGAAATTGCCTATTGTTTCTAGCTACTACTACTAGTATAGCCTTAGATATATAATTACAGTGTTTAATTATTTAATAATATTCAATAATTCCTATAGTAATAGATTATTACTATAAATATAGCTAGAATTATATTTTCTTTTTTTAATTTTTAAATACTTTAAGATTTAGTATTCTTTTTTCCCTGGAATTTAAAGAACTATTATTTATTTTTTAGAATTATTTTAAATAGTCTTAAATACAGTCTGTTTTAAAAAGAATTCTGTTATATATAATTACTTATAACATTTTATAGAATACTGTTCTTTTATAAATCTTTATAATAAACAAGCCGTAATCCCTCGCTTTGCTCGGTGGCTAGAATTTTAACACTTAGTAAATATTAATATAGATATTTCTTATTATTTATATAGTTTTAATAAAGAATCAGATTGTTAGAATTATTAGAATGATTTGAAATATTAGAAGTACTGTAATTATTTAGATTATTTACATTATTTACATTATTTAGATAATTAGAATTATTTAAAACCATTTGAACTATTCTAAATTATTA